>SDVV010024179.1:0-12629 GCA_016164225.1 Gammarus roeselii
CACCTAATTTGTCGACCCACCTAATTTGTCGACCCACCTAATTTGTCGACCCACCTAATTTGTCGACCCACCTAATTTGTCGACCCACCTAATTTGTCGACACCCCGAATTTGTCGACACCCCGAATTTGTCGACACCCCGAATTTGTCGACACCCCGAATTTGTCGACACCCCGAATTTGTCGACACCCCAAATTTGTCGACACCCCGAATTTGTCGACACCCCGAATTTGTCGACACCCCGAATTTGTCGACACCCCGAATTTGTCGACACCCCGAATTTGTCGACACCCCGAATTTGTCGGCACCCCGAATTTGTCGGCACCCCGAATTTGTCGGCACCCCGAATTTGTCGGCACCCCGAATTTGTCGGCACCCCAAATTTGTCGGCACCCCAAATTTGTCGGCACCCCAAATTTGTCGACTCCCCAAATTTGTCGACTCCCCAAATTTGTCGACTCCCCAAATTTGTCGACTCCCCAAATTTGTCGAGACTGAAATTTGTCGAGACTGAAATTTGTCAACATGAATTTTGTTGACATAACCACACAAATTTTGGTCGGATCAAAAGATTCTTTATCAAAGTATTGTGCTATACCCATACTCTTGTATAAGTTTATACCTCCGACTTATACTTCTCTCTCCCTGATTTCAGAACATGCCGGAAACGCTCCCCGCGTCGGGCCACCAAGCCACCCGACAGCAAGACCCATCGGCTTCCTGGTCCACCTGCTCCCAATGTGCCTCTCCTCTGCCCATAAACGACCTCCATACCACCTGCCTGAGACATTCCAGCTGCTTTGCAGGGACACGTGTTTAGGCCAACAAGGTGCGCCATCTGCTATCGGCCATGAAAGCGGCCCTAGGCAGTGCGACCTATGAGGTATTCCTGAACAGAAATCGGTCTATGAGACGGAGATACACTGGCAACGTCACATCGGACACAAGGTCTTTTTTGCACCCTGACTCTCGCCACCCTACACTGCCTGGCACGCAACGCAATCCACCTCGCTACTCGGAGACTAGGAACAAACGGAAGGCGAAGGAGGACAGCACGGCAGCAGACAAAACACCGCCCTTCGCCTCTTCCCCTTCCCCGGAGTAGAGGTGGTATGTACCTCCCCTTAGCGCGACGTACACAGAGGGATTGGTGAGCTGTGACTATGAGGTCTACACCACGGAGCCTCCTACCAAGGTTCATGAGAGAGGCCCTAACTTCATTTTCTCTCCGGTGGTCTTAACCAGCACCGCGGTTTAGCTACTCGTCCGCATGTCCACCCCTTTTCTGCCGCCAGCAGGTTCGAAGAAGCTCCATCTCCAGCTTCTCAAGGCCCAAATCTTCCCATCGGGAGGTGATCATCAGAGAGGACGGTTTGTTCTTTCTGGAACGTATCCCAAATGCACTACCCAAACTCTTCGAGCAAATCAATACCACCCTGCCCAACGGGTCGGCACCGAAGGACCTCGATGCTCAAACACGCACTTTGCACTCATAGCAAACTGCCCCGTAGTCAAGTCCTCGATGGAGTTCGAGAATGCTCCGATCCTTTCCCCAAAGGCTCACTTCGACGCCACAAAGGATAAGATCGCTTTCCCGCTCCATCATATTGCCATAGAAGCACGTACCAAGGACTTCCAACTCCGCACGCAGGTGGCTCAAAACCTGCGCGGCTATGGCGCATCACTGACGGGGATTATTGAGCGCATCCGGACTCACATCCTGACTGATGGCACGCCAGTTACTCTTCAGTCACTGCGTTGTCTGTCAGAGCTCACCACAGCCTTCGTTCACGAACTATTGTCGGGATCCCTCTTCGACGCAGCTCAGTGAAGATACCAGTTACGCCTTAAGACGCTAGACAGGCTCGCTCCGGATTCTGCCCGGACCACCCTTCTTGCAGGATGGGGATTTAAGCGTCAACTATTCACCGTCGAGACGATCTTACAGGCTAGCCAAGCGCTGGGCACTTTCCGTAGCAGGACAGAGGTCCTCTTTGTTCTGGGCCCCTCCACATCGGGTTTCATTGCTCTTGCTCCAGCTCCTTTCGTGGCCGACCTGCACCGGCCGGGGCTCGTCCTACGTTCCAGCAGGACGCTAGGCAACCCCAAGGGAGACGGGTGGTCTCCAGCGCCCCTCAGACAAGCTCCAGGCTACCCTCCCCCCTCCGCCTGCCCTGGGGGCTTCGAAGACCCACTCAATACGTTCCAAGGAGGGGTAGTTGTGGAGGGGGTCAGGGAACCTCGGCACACAAACGACCCTCCCCTTCCACTCGTAGCCCACTGCTAGCCACAGAAGACAGCGGGACCGCCCCCCCCTTCCGCAAACTCTGACTTTCTGCCGGCAACCCTCAGGAACTGCCTCGCGCACTGGACCAAGGCCACGCCCTTGATCAAATGCAATATCGCCACAGGCCTCTCCTGGAAATGGACGCCACGACCCCCCCCCTCGACTCGATCACAGTCTCTCACCGACAACGCGAGGACGTTCTAGAACCCCTCGTATCAGAATTTCTGCGCAAAGGCATAGTCAAGGTGGTTCCTAGACGGCCGGTTTTTGTATCTCGCATCTTTGCGGTCCCCAAGGCCTCGGGAGGAGATCGCCTGGTAATCGACCTCTCCGACCTCAACAGATACATCGCGGTATCCACGTTCCATATGTCCCACCCGCAGCGCATACGGGCAGTGCTGAACCATCCTCTCTGGTTCACCAAGTTGGATATCAAGGACGCCTACCACACATCCCAATCCATCCTAGGTTCCAAAAGTTCTTGGCCTTCAAACAACGAGGCCAACTGTTTTTCTTTTTGGCCCTCCCATTCAGTCTCAACCTAGGACCAGAAATCTTTATAATGGTTGCGAAGCTGCCCCTTCGTTTACTCCACCAGCAAGGGATAGATGCGGTCTTCTACTTATACAACTAACTACTCTGGGCACTGACAGCACTTCACTGCCGATGCAACACCCAGACGGCTTGCGACCTTCTCCTCGAACTAGGCTTCCGCGTCCACATGGAGTAATCTATTCTAGAACCCACCCAGCAAATCCACTTCTTGGGGGTAACATTCAACGGTGTGGCTTGGTCCATCGCCTCAGCCTTACGACACATCGACCGCTGCAGGGACATGGTCACGGAGGGAGATACTTACCCGCGGAGCCCTCTCGCTCCGACAGCATCAGAGTTTCTTCGGCATAATAAATTCCCTCACACCTTACTTACGCCATGCTCGCCACTTCTTCAACGAGGTGGTGATCGCAGCGCGCTCCCTCCGTCTCTCACGAAAGCCCTGCCGTCTCAACAATCCCTACCGCCAGGCACCTCAGCACTGGCGCGACGGGGCTTCTCTTCGTAATGCCTCCCCGAAGCACCTCCTGTGGACGGATGCATCGGATGGACCGTGGGGTGCCGTATGCTGCAGCGACCAGCAGTCTTACGACTGCTGGTCTCCCTGGGAACGCAATCTCAATATTACGGCAAAGGAATCGCTGGCCATCATATACGCGCTGGGCGCACGAGCTCATTGGCACCACACCACAGTTTGCATGATGTCCGACAACCGCGCGGCAGTGGCTATGGTGAACAACTTGGTCTCCATCAAGGCCCCGGCGCTGCAGAAGTTCGGAGCACAGCTCCGACAGATCCACCAGCACCACAACCTCTCTCTCCTCGCGTTTCTCCTACCGGTAGAAACGGATTGGGCGCTGACGCCTCAGTGCTTCTCCCGCTTCTCTACCTTGCGCGGGACCATGCATATCGACCTCTTCGCGCATCCGGGGAACCACAAGCTCCCACTATTTTCAGCTCGTTTCCTCACCCGCGAGCGGCTTTGGTGGATTCTCTCCAATGCGACTGAAATCAGTAGAAGGAAATATACCTCTTCCCTCAATACAACCTGATCCCCCAAGTGCTCCGCAAACTTGAGACGTACCGCTACAGCGGCGTCCTCGTGGTCCTCGACCACTCCAACGCACTGTGGTGGCCCAAGGTCTTTTGAAGTCTGTGGCTGCTGGACAACAGAATGAAGGTGTCCGCAAGCAAGTTGTCTCTCATACTGTTGACTTCGGCTATTAGTGAACACCGCATCCACCCCTATGTCACGCTCAACATTACCCCCATACCCCACAGCCCCACTACAACAATCCTTGAAGTAACTTATGACACTGGGATGACATTTAAACCTCACATAGCCAACATTGACACCAAAACCAGACCCAGACTGAACGTGTCTCAAGTACTCATGACAACCTCCTACGGTCACTCCAAGGAATCAATTGCAACACTATACAAACAATTCATCAGGCCCGTTATCTCCTATGCAAACACCGCTTGGTCTTCGGACCTTGCACCCACACATATTTACTCCCTGCAAAGGATACAGAACACGACCTTGTGCATCGCAACGGGCTGCACACAGACTACTCCCATTCCACACTTGCATAAAAAACCAAGGTCCTCCCTCTCAAGCATCATCTTGATATGAGAGGAACCCAATTTTTTAACGAGATCTTGGACCCGGCACACCCCTGCCACAACCTATTTAACCCTCGTCCAACCAACCGACATTTACATAACACACCGGCAACACACTTCGGTTCCCTTTATGCGACCATTCCTGAATCTACAGATAACACATCTATGCATAAACAGATACGCACACACTTCACAGCTCTTGCACAGGGTCCACATGTCGAGGTTGCGGTGCGGGCACCACACGGCCCTACAGCCATACCAGCATAGACTGGGAAATGTCCCTTCCGATCTCTGCTTGCGGTGCCGGGGTTCACCCGATTCGGTCGAGCACGTCATGACGTCGTGCCCAACCATCGCACTCGGCAGGTTCCACCATAACATCGTCAGTGCGTGATCTATGGGAGCGCCTGCGCGACAGCATCAACTACCTCAGGGGTGCAGGCCTAATATAGGGCCTGTCACCAGCTGTAGCACTCCCAACACACACACATGTCGGTGGGTTCCCGGACCTCAGGTTCTGCGCTGGCCGTGGCTCCTCCATCGCTGGAGGAGTTTGAGTAAAGCAACAACAACAACAACAGCTCTGTTTTTCGTCGCGCTCGCAGCAGGTAACAGGGTCTCTGAGATTGCAGCCATGTCACGCACGGGACTCTATTTCTCCACGAACCCTCCATCCGCGCTCGTCCTAACCGCTGACAAGTTCCTGTACAAAAAAACAGACCCTCGCCCACACGCTACCGCTCATCTCTATTGCTTCCCCCTGCTATCTTAACTACCACTAACGTCTCTTCGCGGAAAGCAACTTCGCCAGCCCTCATGAATGATGGGTACCCAGCCCTCGCTTATATAGGAAAGGAGGGGGTTGGGGGTTCAGCCGGCTGACGGCCGAGGGCGCCACTCGCTACCTGGAAGACATTTAGGCCGACAGGCGTAAAACGTCACGCGCCGCAAAGCGACCAAAAGTTTATTTTTCCTAAAAACTCAAGGAGAGTCGAGGAACTTGAAAGTTTCGAGATTCCCAAGTAAGATTCAAAGACTTGAAGGTCTAAATTCTCTCGTAAAAACTTTGCTGTAATGTTTGCTCTTCAGGATTCATTCGAATAAATAACAGAAGTGCAATGCAAAACCATGTGGGTCCTACTCATTACAGAGGAATAGCTTTTTATCAAGAGTAACGAGATAACATAAGTTATAATTTATTTAAATTCGAACAGCGAGCCACGGTCTATTTCATTTCTTCGCCTCGCTCTATCAGAAGCTGCCGAAATTTTGCAACTGATGACAAGCCTGTCGAATCACTTGGCGGGCCACCTGGGAGGTGACGGCCCTTCAGCAGCGGGGAGCGATGCCGGAGCATCGGTCGCAAGCTCTGCTTTGTCATCGGCGGCTGGGAACGGCAGCTCTGCGGCATCAGGCACTGGTGCGACGCCAGCTGGGCCGGCCACCCACAATAGCCAGGCCGGAAGGAGCAGGTAAGAAAAAATTAGTTGGATTGGTTTTCAGCAGTTCGGGTTTATATGTTGAAGTGGGTGACGCTGAACCCCTGAACCCGACCAGGCTCTCTCGTGATCATAGTTAGCTACCTGTTACGACGAGTGGCGACATTGCCCAGATCATGGAAGGAAGGTAAAATTTTTTGTATGTGTTATTCAACGTGTGTTTGGGCCTTAGCTAGCAGCAGAGGTCCTGCGTCGCCTATCTCTGGTTGCAGAGGCTCTCTTCAGTCTATCGCTCACTCCTGGCAGCACCCTGGAACGGGTGAGGAGGGCTTTGCCTGAGAATGGGTGAAAAGGAATAAGTCGCCTGGGATGGGTGAGAGTAGCCTCATCTGCCAGGTTTGGGTGAGATATGATTTTCAGTTGTTGAAACATTACAACACTACCAGCCTTCTGGTCTGAATTGATGTTGAATTAGGGAATCTATTAAACTGCTGATAATTGCACTTGAATTGTGGAAGTTTCTGATCAATTCATGCATTGAAATATATTGGGGCTAAATTTAATTGGGGAAGCTACTGAACAGCTAATGAATTCACTGAATTGGTTAAGTTACTGGATTCATGCAATGAAAAATCACTGGCAACAGTTGTGAAGTGCCACAGTGACCGTAGTACTTCTACCTTATCTGACCGCTCCACCGTTCTTCTTCACCTCCCGTCCAGCGGTGGAACAAACACCACTAATGCCACGCAGACGCGCGTTACCCCGCGGCCGCACGTGCACGTCACTCCAATCAGCGTGCCTGGTATGGGCATGAACCAGTTCGACCCGTTCCTGCCCTGTCAGTCGCACCATCGCACTTCCTCAGCTGCGTCCTCTCCCCGACGACGGCATCCCGCACAAAGACAGGTGAGTGTGTCTTTTGCTGTCAGGTATGGGCGGAGGGAAAGGCTCTTCTTTCAGACAGAGGGTGAGGATGGCTTTTGCTGCCAAGTATGGGTGAGGGGGCCCTCTGTTGTCCGGGATAGGTGAAGGAGCATTTTTTAACAGGTGCAGTAGAAGAGGTCTACTGCTGCATTTGGACGGGGCGAGGAGGGATTGACTGCCAAGGGTGGGTGTGGGGGGCTGTGCTGCTAGCGTTGGTTGAGGGGATTCCACCTGCAAGGGACGGGTGAAGGAGCCGCTTCTGCTATGGATGGGTGGTAAAGGCTTGTACTGCCCGGAACGGATGAGGATAGTCTCTGCTGCCAAGGGTTGGTAAGGGTGACCTCTGCTGCCAGAAATGGGGTAGGGTGGCCTGTGCTGACTGACAGTGATCGGTGCAAACGGGAACATTTTGACCCGAGTCGACTGTGAGGAGTAGTTGCTGACTATATACTTCTATAATGCCTACAGAGGCTCTGAAATAGTGGGCGTTATCCAAAGCGGCAGCTTTATAGAACGAGATTTGAATCTGTGTAGTGCTTCGTCAGGAATGTGTCGTTCACTTTTTTTGTTCTGACTTAGGAGTGACATGTTTTCTTACACAGTATTCGTTGAAACATCTCACTCCCTGTGAGTACGTTCACATCTGAATAGCACGTATTATCTCATTGCTTTTGTTAGTTTGGTTTTTGAATTTCAGCACTAGCAAAGAAACAGCGTTTACCTGGTGCCGTTGCCGTTGTGTTCTCACCGGCATTAGTGTCCTATATCATTCGAAAGGGGTTCAAATCCTGATACCAAAAGTGCCCGTCTAGAATGTTTTTCTATAAATCGACAAGACTTCTTAATTTACTGCCTTTGGAAGCTTTTGTTGAGCACTACAATTATGTGCAACTTTTTTTTATTTCGAATGTAAAAAAAATGATTAAAAAAATCGCCTGTTTTGAATCGTTGATGATACTGTATAGTTAGAAAGTAATCATAACCAGCTATGCATCTTCTCGAAGTTCTTGTGAAGTGCTACAATCATGCGCACTTTTTTTAGTTCGAATATTGGAAGTGGTAAAAAAGTGATTTTAGGAATATTCCGAAAAGGATATCATTCAGATACAGACACTAGGCCGAAGTCCCCCAGTAAGTGGGATCGCCGCCTACATGGCGCACCTCACACTCTAATACACTCACACTCGCACACCTTAGCCCTTATGCGCAAAAGGGTCCGGCCGGAAACCCCACAGCACACCTTCCGGGTCATGAGTGCGGTTTGAGGTCAGTGTCGGCAGCAGGGCCCGACAGTGTGACTGGTTTACCCATGCCGCGTCATGGTGACCGGGCCCCCCCCTTCCACGACCGTCCCATCTCTCAACGATATGCCTAGGGCGGGAAAGAACATCAATGCAGCGTCAAAACTCATCCGTTCACATTCATTCTCCTCTCACGCCTATCCAGTGCACGCTCTCTCGCTACCTCCACACTCACGTCTCTTCTTCCTAACGCTTGCTTCACACATCCATCCTCCCAAACTTTGGTCTTCCTCTAGGCCTACGTCCACTCGCCTCTGCCCTCAACACCCTTTTCACCTATCTCCCTTCATCCATCCTCGCCATGTGTTCGAACCATCTCAAAACACGCGAATCAACTCTGTCCTCGAACTTCTTTACCATCCCCGTTCTGATTCGAACTACGTCGTTAGTGAACATCTCTCTCTCCAGTCATGCTCCTCAAACATTTAATCTCGAAAACATTCAACCTTCTTCTCTCCTCTGCTCTCACCCCCCAAGCCTCAGCTTCGTAGAGCACAGTTGGGACAACAACACCCTCATACAGCCCTCTCTTTGCTTCCACCCCCAACGTCCTGCAGCTCATCACGCTCTTCAGTGCGCCCAACACTTAACACCCCTCCTTCAATCGCAACTCCACCTCAGTTTCCACTAGTTTAGTATTCTCCACATGGGAGCCCAGATACTTGGAACACTGAACTTCCAATAACTTTCCATTAGGAGGACACTAATTCTGCTGGCATCGACAGTTCTCGAGCATCTCATTACTTTACTCTTACCCACGTTCACTCAAAGCTTCCTCCTCTCACACACTCAACTAAACTCATATACTAGCCTACATAGCTTCTCCTCTGAATTCGCTACCAGCGCGTATCATCCGGAAACAGCAACTGGCTCAACTGCCAACTCCACCCAATCGCTTCCAACAACTCCAAGCCTCGACCCAGCACACTCGCCTTCACCTCCCTGACCACTTCGTTTATTTAGAGATTGAACAGCCAGGGAGACATCACGCAGCCTGGTCTCAGTCCCACTTTCACTGTGAACCAATCACTCGCCTCGCTTCACACTCTAACACATGCTAGGCTGCCAACATAGAAACTCTGCACCGCTTTCAACAACTTTCCGCCCACTCCATACAAGTGCAACACCTTCCACGGCGCTTCCCTGCCAATCCTGTCGTATGCCTTTTCCAGATCCATGAAGGCCCAGAACACATCCTTTCCCTTTGCAAAGTAGTTTTCACAGACCTGTCTCTGCAAAAATCTGATCGGCCCACCCTCTACCACTAATAAAGCCACATTTTTGCTCTCCAATTGCGCAATCCTTACATTCTCTAATCCTGTTGATCATCACTGTCCTGTATAACTTTCCGACCACACACAACAGACCGATACCTCTCGAGTTGCAGCATTCATTTTTATCTTCCTTTCCCTTATACAGCGGGACAATGCGCCACTCAATCGGTACCACGCCCGCTGCGAAACAAATGTTCAGTAGCCTCACCAATCATTTGATTATCATTGTTCCGCCCGTTTTCAGGCACTCAGTCGCAATGCCATCCAAACCAGGGGCTTTCCCTGCTTTCATCGCCGCCACCGCCTCCTGCACCTCTTCCCTAGTAATGTCCGCAACAAGTCTCTCCAATAACCAGCATCCAAGCACCATTACACCCAGCAACAATATCAGCCTCTCTGTCATCCTCGACATTCAACAATTCATTAAAATACTCGACCTACTTTTTCCGTACACCACCACTTTCCGTCACCAACTGGCCATTTTCATCTTTCACCGCCTCCTTCTTTCCGGTCACTCCCTTTCTCACACTCTTAACCTCTTTCCAGAACATCTTTTTGCTCTCCTCAAAATTCTGGCTTAACCGTCTGCCCAACCTGGCATCAGCCTCCCTTTTGGTTCTCCTCACCACTCGCTTTACCTCCTTCCTCTTCTCCTTATAGTTGTCATAGGCCACCACCGACTTCGCTTGCAACCACTCCTCAAAAGCTCTTCTCTTCTGCGCCACCGCCCGTTTGACTTCCTAGTTCCACCATTCGCAGCCCTTCCGTCTGCACCCGCCCACACGTCGCACACCACACACATTTCTGGAACATCTCAACGAGGCATCTCTTAATGTCTCCCATTCTACCTCCCCATCTTGCAAGTCCTGCCATCGCACGTTGTCGAATTCCTCCCTCAACGCCCGCTGGAACTCCTCTGCTCTGCTTTCCTCATTTACCTCACTTACTTTCACTACCTCTCGTCCTCCTTCCACTCTTTTGTTCCCCTTCCACCTATGCTCCACTCGTAAGCTTCCTTCCACTAGCAGATGGTCAGACACTCCTCCACCCTTTCCTCTCAACACCCGCCCATCCAACTCCCCAAAATCCGCCCAAAATCCATCAGCACTCTCTCCACCACTGCACCATTCGCCATCCTTACCCATGTGTACTTGTGAATATCTCGCTTCTTGAACAAGTTGTTTCCGACGACCAGCTCCTGTCCATGCATAAACCAATGAGGTTTTCTCCACTATCATTCCTGCCAGGAACGCCCTACCTCCCTATCACATTATCCACTACTGCATCTCCCACTCGCGCATTAAGGTCGCCCAGTACAACCACATTGAATTTACTTCCAAAACTCTCAAAACACTCGCTCAAGTCAGTCCAAGATTGATCCCTCTACTCCTCACTCCTTTTGCTACCAGGTCCGTACGCACTCACAAATACCCATTTTTCTATGTCAAACTTTACTTTCACCCGCATCAATCTTGAGGACACCTCTTTCCACTCAGAAACGCTACTAGCCAGTCGATCACTCAATAGCAACACCACACCTTCTCGTGCCCAACCTACATCCACATCTGACTTCATTCCACTTACCACTCCAAACTCACACTTGCCCTTGTCTTCAACTTAGTCTCACTCAGCGCTAACACATCTAACTTCCTCCTCACAAATATCTCACCAATCTTTTTCCTCTTTGCTTCATTTGTACTACAACCACGCACATTCAGCGACTCTTACAATATAGTTCGGAGAGGCGGGAGCTTCTCCTCCCCCCGCTCGTCTTGGCGTCTTTTAGGGAAATTTTTACAGAGGAAGGGATTCCTAGCCCCCTCGCCCCGCCCCTTATTAGTCGCCTCTTACGACACGCAGGGGTTGCGGAGCACTATTCTGAACCCCGCTACAGAACTCCCATTTTAGTCGCCTCTTATGACACGCATGGGTTACGGTAGCAGTATTCTAAATCCCCCGCTCTAGGGATTATAAAAGGTCATCATGGCATTCAATAACTTATTTGAAAGCTCCAATACAACATATTGGAATGTAATCAGAAATTTGTAGTTTTATTCTTATTGAATAATAAATTTCTTTGTAATTTTTTCTAACGTGTATTTCATTCATCACATGAAATGCATCGTTTGAAATCTCCTGGGAGGTATATATCGTTGTAGAAAGCGATTTATCTCCTAAGAGGTACCATAAATTTTTAGAGTGAATAATCTTCTGGGAGGCACTATAAAGTTGTAGAAAGCGATTATTCTTCTGAGTGGTGATATAAAGTTGTAAAAACGGTAAATCTCCTGGGAGGTACTATTAAGTTGTAGAAAGCAATTAATCTCCTGGGAGGGGCCATGTCATTTAAGCCTAGAAATAATGACTGGTCCACCCTAAAGTGGGAGGAGTTGGCGTGCGGCAATCTCATGAAGATGCAGTGATGCTCAGCCAACTTAGAACCTGAGATGTAGGTTCGTCCACAGGACACTGATTCTGCCACTCATTGTGTCCCTGGCTGCAATGTGTGTCTGCACAACACAATGTGCTGACGCAAGCATTTTCATGCTTGGGAATCTGTGCCTCGTCATGCTTATGTATAAACGAATGTAGCACCATGTCCACCGGGCGGCTTTGTTTAATAGTTTGTGTGATAGCTATGAAACGTTTCTCTGCAATATGTTGGGAACAACTGTACACAGATACAGACAGACACTAGGCCGCATCTCCCAGAAAGGGGGGTGGCCGACGGCAAGGCGCACCTCACACCCTCATACGCTCACACTCACACACCTTAGCCCCTTTGTGCTAAAGGGTCCGGCCGGTAGCCCCTCAACTTACACTCTGGGTCCCGAATGCACCGAGGAACCGTCGTCAGCAGCAGGGCCCGACAGTTTTCACTTGTTTACCCCCGCCGCGTCCTAATGACTGGGCCACCTCCACCCACGACCATCCCGACAGCGGGATTCCAAGGGCGGGAAAGCACATCAGAGCAGCGTCAAAATCAACCATTCACAACCATTCTCCACTCACGCCGGTTCATTGCACGCTCTCTCGCCACCTCCACATTCATGTCTCTTCTTCCCAACGCCTGCTTCAGACCATCCATCCACCCAAACTTCGGTCTACCTCTAGGCCTGCGACCACTCGCCTCCGCATTCATCACCCTTTTCACCAATCTCCCTTCATCCATCCTCTCCATGTGCCCGAACCATCTCAGTACACGCGAATCCACTCTTTTC
>SDVV010024180.1:0-12629 GCA_016164225.1 Gammarus roeselii
CTCAAACCTCAGGTTAGTAAAAGTCACAGAAAAACTATAATAATATCTTCACATGGAAGCTGACCTTGATACATCATGAGTTTTAAATGTTTAATATTTCTTTGTTGATTTTTATATTGTAATTGTCTCCATTGGCAATCAGATGTTCCATAAGCTCTCCCCTCAGTGACAATGCAGACTCTGGCAAATTTGTTCTCTTTATGTCTTCCTTTACATCCAATAAAGAGATTAACCTGAACTCAAAAAGGGCATCTCCACATCCCTCAACAGTCTTGAAAACAATAAATCCATGAGGCAGTTGCTTGCTGTCAACCCGTTGTTTATATTCTGTTTCCGAAGGCTGTTCTGGACATAGCGTCAGCAGCGCAATTCTCTCTGCCAGGTCTATACTTAATTTGTGAATCAAATTCCGTAAGTTCGTTGATTGTTTGCATAATGCGTTAATTAAATCTGGACATATTATGAAGAAATATAAATGGCTTGGGATCTGTGTAAAATAAAAATGTCACCTCCAACAAAAATGATCGAAAAGCTGTAATTCTCCATCTAATTGCAACAAGTTCTCTTTCTATGGTTCAGTATTTAATTTGAGCATCAGAAAATGTCATGGGGGCATAACCAATGGTTTTATATTGAGTTCCTTGCAATGGAACCAAACAACTACCAGCTCCCCTACCAGATGCATCTACAAATAATTCAAGCTTATTAGCATTTGGGCTATAGTCAAGAGAAGACAAAATAACCTCTTCCACTAATTTAGACTTCAACTCATCATATGCTTGATCCATCTCTTCAGTCCACTTTTATACTTGTCTATTGGCCCTCCTGTTAGTTCTGAAAGCGGTTTGGCAATTTCTGAGCATCGATGTATGAAGTTTCGTTGGAAATTTACTAAGCCTAAAACTTGTCTTAGTTCTGTAACAGTTTTTGGTTTAGGATACTTTTTGATCTTTTCGATATACTGAAATGACTTCTTGATACCTTCATTGCTTATGGGACCGGAAGAAATCCCATTTGCTCACATTAATTTATATGCCATTCATACCTAAAACTGCTAATACTTTTTTTACAAGATCAACATGTTCAGCAAATGTTTCTGTCACTATTTATATGTCATCTATATAGACAATGGTGTTGTTGAAATAGTAATCAGACGAAATTTCCTACATGGTCTTTTGGAATGCATATGCCACTGTTTCTGAGACCAAAATAGAGACGCTTGAACTGAAAATGATTGTGGGGGGTGCTGAATGCAGTATATTGCCTACTATTTTTATCAATTGGAACTTGATAATACCCTTTGACTAGATCTATTGATGTGAAAAATGTCATGTTATGGCACAATAAATAGAGTCTGATAAATTTGGCATTGGGAACTTCTCTTGTTCAGAAGCTGAATTTACTTTGCGATAATCTATGCACATTCTTAGCTCACCATTCTTTTTTCTAACCGGTATTACTGGTGATGACCATTGGGATTTACTATTTTCTATTATATCTAATGCTTTTAATTCTTCACATTGTTTTTCTATTTCTGTGTTGATAGGCTCGTCAAATCTACGCGGTTTTTGTCATATTGGAGTATTATTGGTCAATTCAACTACATGTGGCGGTATAATAACCCGTCCTATGTCAAATTCATTCATACTGATAGCTGCTTGAGTATCAAATAACATATTGTTAACTATATCTGCTTGATCATTATCTTATTCTTCGTCAAGAGTAATTTCTTCTCTGAGCCTAGGCAATATCCATGGTTGTATTGCTAAGTTGTCACCCTCATCAAACTCACCAATAGCGTTCACTAATCCCAGTTGTTCACCTTCTCTAATTTTCACATTATATGCAAATTTTGAAATCTTTGTACACAGAACATAATGTTCATCATCATTGTGAGAAACTATTCCGTCAATGGCATGTGTCAATCAGAATTCATAAAGATCTTCTAGAAAAACATTCACCTGGCACCTGGCATTCACTTGAAATCTTTGCACACAGAACATAATGTTCATCATCATTCTGAGAAACTATTCCGTCAATGGCATGGACTGTTGTAATAAAAAGTACTCCTATTATCCTGCGCTTCACCCAAAAGCCAATCCACACTGAGTGGTATTTTAATTGCACCATCAGAAAGTTTAACATTATTTGCAGCAAAGACAGGGACATTTTCTTATATGATAGTCTGCAATGAGCCATATTTGTTGATAGACAAATCCACTCTTGATTCATCTGCCATGACAACAGATAGCATTCTTTTCAAGAAATTGACTGACATAGAATTACTGTACAGAAAACTTGCTCCTTAGATCACAGGAAAACCAATTGATATATTACAAACAACATGAAATTGGCATCGTTGTAAATTGATTTCATAAAAATCCAATCCCACTTCTATTGAACCCACTGTTTTTTGTCATTGTATTACCTAAATCTTTGATTGTTATACAATTGTTATCATCTACTTTTAACCCCATTTCCTCAGCAACAGGAGCTATAATTACATTATTTGTAGCCACACTATCAATAAATGCATTAGCTGTGATACCATTAGCTTTAATTCTTACCACCATTAAGACTTCAGGGCTCCAATGAAGCCAAGTATACTTTGGGAGGCGTTTCACTCTAATCAATAATTCCTTTGTCAATATCTTTAATGTTTCTGGCAGAGTCCTCAATATGGGTTTCCCCTATTTCCAGTTCACTTTTTGTCAAGTGATCCTGGGACTCCGGAGAAATCCCTCCCATTCTACTCTGAAACATCTTCTTCTTCATATTTTGTCTCTTCAAATTTTTTCCACCTATAACGTTCAAAGTCTCTTTAATATCTCCAACAATGTAAGCATACTTGTTTCCCCAATCATCAGATCTTAGCAAGTTGAACCTATTGTAGTTTTCATGCTTCTTGAATTTTGGGGATTGTGAAATGGGACACCCTGATTTTACCCCAACCAAACCAGGGTTTAGAAGTTTGACGTCATATTAGGGTTACTATTGTGCCGAAATTTTCCTCTGAAACTGCTTACATTTTGATTAGTAAACTGTCCTCCCTTCTGCCCTGCTCCATCACAGGGAGGGGGTCTCCTATTACCATTATTAAACAGACGTCCTGCATCATGTCTTGGTTTAAATTGCTCTCATTCTCTGTATTGCTGTTCATTTGCAGGACATTCCCTAAACCTGTGATTATTTGAACCACATCTAAAGCATTGATATAATTTAGCTCTGCATGAAAAAAATTCATGTCCAGCCCTATGACAATATAAGCAAGTTACATTATTATTCAACAAGTCAGCAGGAGGTTTTAGGTTGAATCTTCCTTGATCCCTTGCTCTGAAATTATTGTTGTTATTAAACGCGGTTTGACTGAATCCAAAATCACTATCTGGCTTGCTTAGCTGTGATGGGTATCTACTATTGTGAAAAATTGTAGGGGATCTTGAATTTGAGTGATGACTTGGTTCCTGATATTAATGCATGAACCCAGCTGACGATTGAAACCCACTAGCTTGCCTCCCATTGGTATTTATATTTCTATTATAATTATTCTTAGATGAGAAACTTTGAGCTTGATAGACTTTTCCTTGAGATTTAACAATCGGTCTGTTCTGTTTTTCCTGTTCAGCTGCTTTCAATTTCTCCTGTCCAACTTGGATGACTATTGCTTTATCGTGACCAATTTCAACATCACTATCTTCAAATGGCTTAGTTTCACCTCTCCGTAGCTCTTTTTCAACATCCTGTAAACGAGCCATTTTCTGTATCATTTATCAAGTCATAACCTTGTCTTTTAATTTGAAGGAGCGCAATTTTGCCGAGAACTCATTTCGAACGGTCTTTGGTAAGGAAGTAACAATTTTTTCGCTAAGCGCCTTGCTAGTAGCTTCCTTGTGAGAAGGGTAACCGACTCGATACAGGTTTTCCAACCTGGAACTGTACAAGAAGAATTATTCTTCCCGTGTGTATCGAGTATTCTTGAAAATCCTCCATGTCACCGTACCACTTCAACAATTTTTTTCTTAGCGATTGGTAACTGTCAGAGACATCCTTCAGAGATTCAAATGCTAGCAGTACTCTTCTTTGCAAATGACGCTGCAACTCTCCGATCCAAAATATTTTCTCACCCTTGAAATTATGATTACAATACTTTTCAAATTTCTCTAAATAATTTCTCAAGCTTTCACCCGATGACTCGCTGAACTTTTCCTGAGCTGGCAACTTCCTTGAGTCAAGCCTACGAATTGCATCAGCCAAAGTTCCTGACTCGCGCTTTTTGTGGTTTGACCTCTTTTTTGAAGATTTTTGTTCATTTGTCTTTTTGTTTCTTGAACCTTAGTATCAGAACTCAAGTCAGAGGAGCCATCAGAAGCACCACTGGTTGAAGAAAGACTCTTCACTCATAGCACTGTCTTTACTCAGATCTATGGAAGACTGAGATCTCGAAGAACCAGAAGAGGACAGAGTATCTTCATCTTTTGTAAATTTCATGACTGATGCTTTGTTTTTACGTACTTCAGTGTCACTCTTTACTGCATCAATGAAATCTAGTTTTCCAAGTTTACTTTTGTTTTCCGCAAGCATCTTTGTTTCTTCTTTGAAGTGTTTGGTATGCTTGGAATAGACTCCACTTGATTTGTCCACTACTGGCTTCTGATTGGCACAGTCTTTGCTCGTGGTTGGCTTGGATTTCACAAACATGTCCCACTGCAATTTTACCTGATCAAGCTTAGAAGTGACTCGAGGAAAACAATGCTCCAAGCCTCTATTCTGCATTTCTGCAAGAAATCCACGAATATGTTCTAATTTCTTCTCAATAAGCTCTTCGTCATAATTGTCACTGTTGTGTTTTTTCTCCTTTATAGTCGGTCTTCCCTCCTAGCAAGGGTAAAGCTTCAGCACCAACAACTCCCGACTCTCCATTCCACTCACCATGATAAGATAGCAGCCCATCAGACTCTATTGTAAATATTGCAGCCATGGTTCTAAAAAGCCCCGTTAATGAATTAGATGAATTCTTCTTGTCATCCCAATCCATTACAAAAATGGCACCTAACCGCAAGGAAAGCCTCACATAAATCAAATCCTATCCAGTGCTCCGATTGTCCCGGCATCAAAAACTTATGTTGTGGGACCACTACAGAGTTACTATCTTTTCGCTTTTCAATAATATGAATTACCAGTTAGCACTCCAGGAATCTAGCCCCACAAACACAAGTAGCAGTAATCATATAGTGGTTCAATTAGGCAAGTGCCTCGCGTTGTCGTGGAAAAAACTTTTTCTCCAACCTAAATTCCAAAAGTGAAGATACTTCTTCAAAGTAGTAAAATTATCAGAAGCACAGATCCACTTCTTCTTTGTCATAAAATAACCAGAAGCAAGGACCATGCCAACCCAAAATATCAAATCCCAACGATATGCCTAAAGGGGTTCCAGGTTATGTATGGATAGACATACAGCCGTTTCCCCCTAGTTAGGAGGGTGCTAAGTTAGGCTGACACAGAAGGGGGAGGCGCCCAATCTCCACGCCACAAGAAGACAGGTTATGGAATGGTAATAATATTATAATACCCTAATATAACAGCACCTAATTTAATGACTGGTACAATCAACAGTTTTAATTCATTTGTTTCAATCATTGTGCAATGGTTATTTTGCACAAATGTTATATATAACTAAAAAAACACATTGCTTCTCTAATAGTTACCAGCTGAAAATATTATTCAATTAACAAATAATCAAATTGTAACTTCTGCAATTTGATTGTAGAAACCATGAAGCTATATGATGTAGCTTTCTACAATAAATTGACATTTGATAACAGCTGCTTATCATTGCACTACTTTCTTCATGAAAATGGTTTTTATGTTCACATAGCTCATTATTACTGATGGCATCATCTCATTTGATAATTATGCTACAACTGCCATTTATAATTGTTTTTATTTTCTAACCTAATTATTTATCAAATTATTATTGCCAGAATAGCATAGCTATTTATCATGGCTCCTACCTATTAAATGCCAGAATTATTTATGACAGCTATCAACTTTATGCTACAACTGATAGATTTATTTTTAATGAATATTATACCTCAAATCAGCAGTTTATCAAAGTTCAATATTATGAAAACAATAAGCAGCCTGTAGCACTGTATTGTACTTTATATGTAATCTTATTTATAATTGGCATACTATGATACAAATTAGCAACTTGCCTCATGTGTAATTACTATGATATAGCAGACAATTGTTGGATTGAGTATTACTTTAATCCAACAGCTTTTGTGCGCACTAATTTTTTTTTTCTACAATCTACAGAAAAAACTATTCTTTGCTGCTTCATTCAGTCTTCTATATTATTTCTTTCCTTCGTTTTGTCTTTCGAAGAGTATTAACTCCTAATATATTACCAATAAATATATGACAAATGATTGATATAGGTTCTCCACACAGTCAATATAACTATAATATATACTCATTAGAGCAGCAGCTCTACCAATCAACTAATTTTTATGGTTGTATTCCATCAGTTTCGAGGTGATTGTCCGCAATGTATCTACCGCCGCGATACTCGCCTATTTCTATCGTATAACATGGACCCCAAGAACTAGGTATTCCAAAAGAGAACAACACTGCCATTTATGAATTGGATCTCAGTAACTAATGGACAATCCCAGGTGTGCTTTCCACTCGGTGGCAAAGCATATAGCTAAGCCCTAACCTTAGATGCAGGGTTTTCCTAGATGCGAAAAAGGATAGAAATTGCAACAGATCATTGGAAGTATTAAAAACTCTTATTCTGACATGACTAAAGTAGGAAAGGAAACCTAAATGCGACTGAGAGGCAAGATCAGTGTGAAAGTAGTCACCCTAAACAGAATGGCAAAAACTATAGTAGTTGATGTAGAGGATAAGATCAATAGACCAGAAACAAAACTACCAAATGGAAGAATAGTAACTTTCCACTGCAGTAAATAAACTATCCGCAGTATTCCCCATCTAACAAACTCAATCTAGATGACTCAATTCTGAGAAACAGGGTATCAATCCAGCAGTTGGCAATCCAAATACAACCCCCAACTCCTGCGAACTGCTACCAATGTAGTCTTGAGTTCAGGATAACAAATTGTAGGTAGATTTATTTGGGGGGAATATGTTTTATCACAGGAAAGTATACAATTTAGAAATTATCCAACTAACTTTGGTAGTGAAACATAAACTACTATTCTGAGAACATCAACAACTAAGCAGTGGTTCATTGATCAACCAATAATATTCATATACATACCAATAAATGATATTTTTCATGCTCTACTCGCACCAACATGCTATTCTGCATCACTATACCAATAACATGCCGTATGAACCGCTAGCATTGCTATTAGGCCGTTATGAGACCGTGCACCGTTGAAAAATAAATCTATGAATGCCTATAATAATTCTGAATAGTAACTGAACACAGTTCAGTTCAACATGCTTACCAAGTAGCTTCATTGCATTTACAGCCAGATGTGGCAATCATACTTATTAGGGCAACACAGTTAAACCACTGGTGCATCATAGGAAAAAGTATGTATTTCCTCCAATCCAGCAGCTATCACGCCAATAGCAAAGTAGCTTCCAGACAATTACACACAAGGTGCAATTAATAGCCACTTATAACATCAGAGGACAGCATCAAGGCAGACGTCTGGGGATTACCTCTCAGACAGAAAATACTTTTACACCAGAACACAATATGGATGAACACATATCCACGATGACAAAACCCTGTAAAAATAGCCAAGGGGGGGATTGTGTAGGTGTTGTGGTGGGTAATGCTTTGAGGCCTTCTGCGAAAGTAACAGCAATGGTAGAGACAAATACCAATCAAAACACACAACAACTGCATATGACATCAACTAGATGTTCATCCATCTTTGACAGACACTGATTCAAATTGAACTCTGATAGATAAGATCAGATTAAGGGAAATCTCCATGTCCATCAAGATGATAGCAATTTAAACCACTCATCCTTCTTTGTGAATAAAATAGATACAAAAAGAGATTGCACTTTGAAAAATAACTTGATGAATTATAGCATCACTGGCATCATGTTTTGTGACTCCTAAATAATCACTCATGAATTAAAATTTAGTACAAATTCCATTAAACTCTCATATCTACCATCTCAATTCCATCAAGCTTTTTGCATTTTAAAGTACTATTTTCTGGAGTAACAAGCAACTTTTAATGAATAAACAATTTTGAGAATGTAACCTCACAAAAATAGTCATAACAAAATAATGCATAAACCGAAATCCTGCTTTCAGGAAGCATCCACAAGTTGGCACACAGCACTCACCCTTGTAGTCAGGGGCACTGCGCGCTGCCAACAAGTGGTCAGTCCTGCCTTCAGGAAGCATCCACAAGTTGGCACACAGCACTCACCCTTGTAGTCAGGGGCACTGCGCGCTGCCAACAAGTGGTCAGTCCTGCCTTCAGGAAGCATCCACAAGTTGGCACACAGCACTCACCCTTGTAGTCAGGGGCACTGCGCGCTGCCAACAAGTGGTCAGTCCTGCCTTCAGGAAGCATCCACAAGTTGGCACACAGCACTCACCCTTGTAGTCAGGGGCACTGCGCGCTGCCAACAAGTGGTCAGTCCTGCCTTCAGGAAGCATCCACAAGTTGGCACACAGCACTCACCCTTGTAGTCAGGGGCACTGCGCGCTGCCAACAAGTGGTCAGTCCTGCCTTCAGGAAGCATCCACAAGTTGGCACACAGCACTCACCCTTGTAGTCAGGGGCACTGCGCGCTGCCAACAAGTGGTCAGTCCTGCCTTCAGGAAGCATCCACAAGTTGGCACACAGCACTCACCCTTGTAGTCAGGGGCACTGCGCGCTGCCAACAAGTGGTCAGTCCTGCATTGGTCCTACAGCCAAATGATGATTGCAACTCCAGCTTCAGGCAATAATTCAACTGGTGATTCAATGGCGAAATTAGTGGTCAGGCTAAGCTCTGCTTCTTCTGTTAAAATAGAAACACGCGATTAGGGGGAAGTTGGGATGGTAGTCCCATTACAACACATCGTCGGCTCGTCAGCTTTTATCGTCGGCCATATGATAAATACCGGAAACCGACGATATACTTCAAGATAAACATCCATTGCCTCCCACCGCTGTCATTTTTTTCTCTATATATAACAGAAGGTAGTGTTCTGCATGTACTATCGCTTTTATTTTGTTCTAAACTGTTTGATTTGTTTCAATAAAGCACGTAATCATTAGTTAGATATTTAGCAATTCGAATGCAGGACTGCGAATCCCTCGATCTGGCAACAGTTTAGACTTCGATGTTGACTGTTTCGAGCGTATACGTGGCTTCGCGTGCCATTGAAAAATGCTTCGACGGAGTTGTTCGCATTCAGTCGATGACAGATGCCACCACATCTCTAGCTATTCAACCTTTCCAAATAATAATCAATATATTGGTAATGAACGAATATACGAATATATTTTTTACCTATGTAATAAACAATAATCAAATAAAATGTCGGCGAGGTCCAAAAATGCTAAGGAAGATCATTATCATGGTCGTCTAAGGGTAGTGTGAGACATTAAATAAATAGAGCTTCAGACGGACAAAAAATCAAGTTCCCCGATGACAAATCTTCCCTGTCACTAATCACCGCGTCAGCAACACCACAAATACCACAACCACAAATCACGTCATTCTGGGAATGACTGCAGATTCGGATAGTCATTTCGGAAACACCCAACATTTTTAAACATTATGGCCAAACGTCGGCTGAAGTCCGACGCCCGCCGGCTATTTCCCTCCACTTCACCTCTTGCGCCGTCCTATGATCAGACTCCCCATCCCCAGCTCTTGCGCCTTCCTATGATCAGACTCCCCATCCCCAGGCCCGACTACATCCAAATTACATGAATGAGCTATGGATACAGCCTCTTTAAGGGGTTCTACAAGCTCGTTCTAGATCTGGCCCCTAACGATACCTGTCCTCGCTGTAAGCTCGATCAGCACAACCCTACACGCCTGGACTGGTCCATAGGAGAGTCACGATTGCAGAACTGTTGATTGGGGAAATGAACATGGACTGACTATCAAAAACGAAAAAGATCTCAATGAAGGCATTCTTTGTAACCATTTTCGTACCATCGACCGAGTGCTTCAATAAAAAGAAGTAGTAGGATAATTATTATAATTATGATTTTAAAATAAACTGATTGGTTGACCGCTATTAACTATGACCCAAATAAATGTTGCAGTTTCTATCAATGCGAAAAGGTACAAAAATACCATCAGAGTATTTTTTTCCGATCGTTCCTCCAGCTTTCGAGCTTTTTTTTTCTAATTCCCCGACTCCATCACCCTGCCGCTGAGAGTTTCCTCGCCACTCTGCGAACGCTCTGCCAAAATCAATACAGTTCTCACGGCGGACATATTGGCTTCAGAAGGGCTTGCAAGGGGTTCAGGGAATATGCCAAACCTGGGCCTATAGTTTGAAAGGAGTCAGGAAAAAAGGAACAGGTCGGACAATGATGCTGGGGAACAATATAACTGTAGGACTGCACTAAGTGGAAATTTGGTTCCATAAATAAAATGAACGTAGAAAATGAGCGTATCTATGGTCACAATCGATTTTATTCCAGCTCATTTAACATAAACAAACGCTGGATTTTTTTCTCCGTTTTCACCTACCCAAATTATCTCCGACCATCACGAACATCCCGTGGCTATTCTTTCAATGGGTTAAATCGGGCACCAGTTGCTGCTCGTGTCCATAATGTAATCTGGTAAACTGATTACAGTACATAAAGCAACACCAAAGACACCAGCGCAACATACACGGATGCCTATGAGCTACTAGGGCCACCGAAGACACCAACGCAACATACACGGTAGCTTATGCTACTAGGGCCACCGAAGACACCAGCGCAACATGCACGGTAGCCTATGAGCTACTAGGGCCACTGAAGACACCAACGCAACATACACAGCATGGGCTACTAGGGCCACTGAAGACACCAACGCAACATACACAGCATGGGCAACTAGGGCCACCGAAGACACCAACGCTACATACACGGTAGCCTATGCTACTAGGGCCACCGAAGACACCAGCGCAACATACACGGTAGCCTATGAGCTACTAGGGCCACTGAAGACACCAACGCAACATACACAGCATGGGCTACTAGGGCCACTGAAAACACCAACGCAACATACACAGCATGGGCTACTAGGGCCACTGAAGACAAAAGCGCAACATACACGGTTTAGGCTACTAAGGCCACTGTAGACACAAGCGCAACATACGCGGTATGAGCTACTAGGGCCACTGAAGACAACAGCGCAGCATACACGGTATGGGCTACTAGTGCCAATGAAGACAGCGCAACATATTCTGTATGAGCTACTAGGGCCACTGAAGACAACAGCGCAGCATACACGGTATGGGCTACTAGTAACAATGAAGACAGCGCAACATACACTGTATGGGCTACTAGGGCCACTGAAGACACCAGCGCAACATACACAGCATGGGCTACTAGGGCAACTGAAGAACCCTGGAACCAGGAGTCAGTGACCAAGTTAGTGTCTTTGTATCAGGCGCCAATCACTCATGAACATTGGAAGCTAGATCCGCGAGGTCCGCGACAGGGATTTTCAACTGCTATTCTCATCGGGAACAATTCTAATCTGGATTTACACTCGTGCAATATAGTATTTACATTGCTATTCCCCGAGTTTATGCAGATTTTTTTCGTACAACACATTATTGTCACTGGCTATATCGACACAGCCTTTGACCATTAACTCTTTTGTTTAAGTTAATAAACTTTTGTCGTATTCTGTATACCACATATTTACGTCAAACAAAAAAAAATCGTCCATGCAAATGTCAAGAATCCGTCAAATAATTCAGAGCAGGGTCTCACCTATCAATATTCCTTTTTACGATCAGCCATTAGCTGCCCAAAATCATAAGATTTGCTCTAAGCTGAAATCGTATCTGGCGATCACGAGGTCGGTGCATCGGATGGCAATGAATATTACATGGTCGAGCATAGATGAAGATATCTTATGCAAGCATAGTCACATGCCTGTGGGGAACTTAACGATTCCAAATTTCAATGCATGGTTGAATAAAAATTCCCGATTTCTGAAAACCGATCCACGTGAAAATGGAAGTAGGGTTTTTTAACAGACAATTAAGTAAAATCTATTATAGCGATAGATGTCATCTCTTATTGAAAAAAAAAATGATCGTCGATATCATGCGATGTGGTCGTTGCAATAACCTATATAATCCATTCGAATACGATCAAATAATTGAAATTAAAAAATTGCATTGTTTCTACTTATCCTTTTAGGTAATTTAAAATAAATCTGGTGACCTGCCGACGTAGCCATTGTTCCAGGATATCTTCCGACCGGACGGAATGATACGCCGAAAAGTTGATGTAACTATTTCGACAAATCTTAAATTCAGGCAAATAATGGTTACAGGCACTAATACAAGTACCTTGCAAATCAAATAGTTTGGAGAAGAAAAAAACATATTGATTATAGGTATTTATAAAAATATATAAATATCTATATACATATAAATATATATA
>SDVV010024181.1:0-12629 GCA_016164225.1 Gammarus roeselii
TTATTCATAACACTTTTCCTCTCTCTCCCCGCTAGGCTCCATCCACCATTCTCCTGTCAAATGGAGCAACTCCCCAGCCGAGAGCCACAGGAGAAAAATAAGACACAACCTTTTGACATGTTGACCTATTTATTAAATTTGCAGGCCAATTTTCAGCCACACATGATAGGTTGTGTTATTGATGTATAATTGTCAATTCTGTTTGCATGCACAGCCACACTAGGATTATATAGGACAACCGGTGGCTGATGCATTTAATTTAATTTGATTTAACTGAATTGAAATTAATTATTGCACTGATTCAAAGTAAAATAAGCCCAATGTTTTTTTGTTTTTTTTAATTACGTTGAGTGCCGCAGTGCAACAGGCACATCACAAGTGAAAGACTGATGGAGTTGGTGACTGACGATGATTGAGTTGGTGGTGGCAAGAGATGGCGCCACGAGGGTGACGCGTGTTAGAGATGGCGGATCTGCGATGGTCAAATAATGCACGCGTTGATGATCGGTGAGATGAGAAACTTGGTTGTGGATGTGGGAACAAATACAGCGGTGATGAACGGTCTTAGTAAGGGCTCAAAAACGATGCTCTGGACTCTCCTCTCCGACCCCTCAGAACACCTATTTTGTGAAGTATTTCCTGTAAATAATGTATATATTTAAAGATTAAGATATTATATTTTAGACCATTGTATTAACTTCAATTGGAAGTGGGCCACAGATGCAGCTCCCTCCGGCGAAAGCCCCTCCGCACGCCAACTTGCCTGTCAAGCAGTGTGGAACTCCAGCTCAAGTTCCTGGCGCACACTTCAGATAACCAATCAGGGACAAGAATTTTTGGCTCCAGCGAATCAGCACCAGGATTGGCAACAAGGAGTTGGGGCGCGATCTAATCAGCATCTTATGAGCGGCGCTAGAATCCTAGAGTGCTGAGTCGAAGATTAATGGAGAGTTTTTAAATTAAGAATTATATACAATTTAGGCCGCCGCGGCGGAGTGGTTAGCGTGTCCGACTGCAGTGTCGGCCTCTGGTGCTGCTTGTTGCAAGTTCGAGCCCGGCTTGGACACGGCGGTCTTGTGGCGGGGAGATTGTGCGCCTCCCCCCTGTATCAGCCTAACTTAACCACCCTCTTAACTAGGGGGAAACAGCTGTATTTCTATAGATACATATACAATTACAGTAATAGCATTCGTCCGTTGCTAGCCATAGTTAAAAATAGAAACAGCTAGACAGTTTAACATGAATGAAGACAAGCTTTGCATGAAGAATAGCGAATAATTTGCACAGCCACATCAGCAGTCTGCCCTGTCTGGCTGTAGCCAATCACGAGTCGGCATGGCCAGAGGCTCAGGTCAGACCGTCGGCTAAGCCTCATTTACCTTCCATCAGAGGCTTTACAAGTGTACCACGGTAATTCTCCCGTAGCGGGAGTGCACCAGTGTCGATGTTCGTTTCGTTCAATTAGGTCAATATTCAAGGCATTCTACAACATCTTTTAGTAAAAGTGTTATTTTTTTCTTCCCGCCAGGCACATCACGACGACAAAGTGCCAGTCGCCGCTCCCGTCCCGAGCCTTTTGTGAACTGCCCAATAATGACAGGAGAACTACATTCTTATTCCTGACATCTATTAAATTTCATGTTTAGTGATCGATTGTTCCGGCGATAATGTTCTCGTTCCTTTAATCAGATTGTGATTATGTCTATCTAATGCACACCAATAACCTTAAATAAGTCACCACACCACTGTATTTCTTTCTTCCTTACAATTTGTGATCTTTAACGTGGTAGGACTGTTTGAATTGCATTTTACCAGATCTTACCTATAAACTAAACTCACACTGTATCCACTCGTAATTTCCCCTCATTTGGTCAACTTTTAAGGGTTGCGTCGTTGAGAAGACCCCCATAACAGGAAAAGCC
Organism: Gammarus roeselii; assembly: GCA_016164225.1. Classification (NCBI taxonomy): domain Eukaryota; kingdom Metazoa; phylum Arthropoda; class Malacostraca; order Amphipoda; family Gammaridae; genus Gammarus; species Gammarus roeselii. Next base: position 1,923 of record SDVV010024181.1, read on the forward strand.
TTTAAATCTTTAAGGCGACGAATGCTGGTCGAGTCCTCAGTACACGTTTGTGGCTGACTTGAGCAGAGTCCAGAAACTGCACGTATTTTGCCTTAGGTCAGAAAATTATCGGGCGCAACCTTCCGTGGTAGAGACGGCCACGGGAGTTGCGAGAGCGTGCGTACTCCTCAATGGCTTGTTGGTGGTAGACTGATGGTGTAACGAGGCGTAGGTGACCGTATCGAGCGGCAGTGTTAGACATACGCACATACAGACGTACGGAAATGGGAGTTGCACTCCACATACAGTAATGAGAGCTTACGAACGATACAATATGGCATGTTCTCACAATAAGCAAATAAAATAGCTGCATAAAATACCAACAAAATATTGATACACAATCGTTTTAATGAAATTATTCCTACTGCTTGCTATTTAAAGAGAACTCCGTTTAATTAATTGAGACAGCTGACTATCACTGACGCTGTGGCGACTTACATAATAATTCGGGTGGAGTTGTTCGTATGAATTATAATTTGATGAAGAAGAAATTTTACTTAATAGATGTCTGAATTTTGAGACGAGAATTTGATAATTTTAAATAATGATTACGATATGATGTTATTTTGATTCAGTTAATAAAGGCTTGTTTGGAGGAACGATGCTGGATACGTGACCAAAAACAGCCTAGCAGGGTAAGCCAGAAGGGACTGAAGGAATACGGTCGTTGGTATGTTATTTTTTCGCTTCAGAAGAAGAGGCATGATTAGTTTTGGATAATGAATAACGCGCCGGCATCGCGAGGTCCAGGCCGGAAGTGACGTCAGAGATGGTAGTTGTAGATGTTTACGTTTTCGGCTAATTGGCAACTAACAGTGTGACAAGGACCGGATATGGTCGGAGGATCCCGACCGGATATGGTGAAAATACATGTAAGGCATGGAACATACATGAGCATGATGAGCTTACATAGACATGAAGTATAATGAGCATAATGAGCGTAATGAGATATTTTAAAGTTATACGTGAATCAAATATGCAATGTAACATCAGAAGGAATAATATTACTTTAATAATAGAGGAAAACATGGTACAGTAGTAATAGTAGGGCAAGATCATAGTAGACAATAGCGGGGCGATTAGCTGCTACACACTCAAACAACTTAGCCCTGTTGCTCTAAAGGGCCCGGCCGGAAATCTCACAACACACACCGTGGGTCCCAAGTGCTGGTCGAGGTTCGTGTCAGCAGCAGGGCCCGACAGTGTGACTGGGTTACCCCGCCGCGTCATGATGACCGAAAAAAAAAATTGAAAATTTGAATTTTAAATTGTATTGAATTTTGAATTTTGTTATCCTTTTTTACCTCAAGTACATGTACATGTACATACGCCTGAACATGGACATACATACACACCCCTATGCGTGTATATACATACATTCGTACACAGATGATGACCAAGGTGAGCGATGATAGGCCTAACGTTTTGCAGAAAAACCTGCAATCGCATTATAATAGCTAGCTGCATGCCGAGATTGGAGTCAGTAATACGTGGAGAACAAGCGAAGACGGACGTTTCATCCTCAAATAGACAACAATGAATGTTCAAGCGGCAAAAATTAGTTAACGTGTTGTGGAAGAAGAAATCTCCGAAGATGATTTGAGTAGGATCGAACAAATATTGACTAGTGTTGAAAATACCAGTTATCTCAAAATGGGCAAACAAGAATCAAAAGAGTGGGAGATAACATTCATATATAGATGAGGGAAAAAGGAAGTCGGCTTTGGGTAACTAACGTCGACGGGTTACAGTCGTATGTAACAAAGTTCAAGTCAAATACGAAAGCAAATCTTGAAATTGATATGATGCAAGTGGAAAATCATCATGACTGTAATAAAGCTGAGGTATTGGGAAACGGATTTTACCTAAGAACCACATAAAATCTAGAACGTATGCAACAATTCCTCATTGATGAAGAACAGAATGATATAGAATTTGAGAAGATTCGAATAAATAGGGTTCAAGAAGAAGAAAAACTACATTTGTGCACTGACGGGCATGGAACAGCCTTCGGTATTTGCAACAAAGATATGGTGGATTGTATGATGGATTTTGAGATGGACCTGAAACATCGTGATGATGGGAATGGATGGCTATACGAGTTCTGCTGAGATCGAAAAAACAAGGTAGATGGTATTGTTGAATCCAGCAAGAACTGTAATCAACACTAATAAATACTAATAAGACTATGTAAAACCTAAATCAATTGTTTATAATATCCTAAAACACAGAGGATAAGCAATAAATTGCATACATCGTGTAAGGAGGAGGCAACATCGATTTTCTCGAAATCAGTAGAACAATATGTTTCACTCATAGCTATAAACCTATCCTGGGGGGGGGGAGTGAATGTTCTAGGTGTGTTACAGATTGGTAGGATAAAAATCAGAGTCCGATCAGATCATACTCAGTCAAGATTGTGATTCTAATTTGAAAGGATGGGGTATAGCTTGAGTCGTCGTTTGTTTGAAAGTAATAGGGTAACGGGGGTTTGTAATCTATGTAAAAAAGAAATAAAATCTTATAATCATAAATAATTGAGTAATGTGTGGAGACATCTGAAACGAAGTCATTGTCATGAATAGGAAATTTATAGGAAAGAAAAGGCAAATCAACTGTGCAAGTCGTCAAAGGATGTAGTGCCAGGAGGTTTCGACGGAAAAAAATAGAAAAACATAGTTTGAGACCATATGTCCTTTTGTATGATGATAGAAACAAATATGAATTACTTGTAACATTCAATCCATCTTAGATTGAAAATCTGTCCTCTCTGCTAACATATATGAGTCGAGATTGACCACGAAGTAGAAATAATTAGGTGCCAGTTATATAAAGAACCGTGTGGATGGGGTTCATATGTATATATCAATGACTGAAAACCGTACATAAGGTTAGGTTAGGTACCATACATAAGGTCAGGTTAGGTTAGGTTAGGTTAGGTTTCTTGATGGGTGTGAATAACATGTAAAAGTGATTTAGAATTAAATAAAAAAAAACAAGGATCATATGAAAATAAGATATAACATTCAAACAATGATGAAATTACAAATGAAAACAGATGAAATTTGGTAGATCAAAATTGGAAGTGCGTATAGTAACTGCAAAGGATAGATCAATGTGTAGAGTCAAGTGGAGATATTTATTATGCAATAATCCTAAAACACTGAAAATCATATGCACGCATGAAAAAGTAGATTGAAATTACATTATTCTTGGATACTATAGGTTAGGTTAAGTTGAGACGACTAGTTCTTTTAACATAAAATGACGTAAAGCTGATCCACATTGAATATCTTGTAACAAGAGCAAGGTATGTTGTTCTATAGGTTAGTTTAGGTAAGGTTGCCTAGGTATTATTGCATCTGGCCGTGCATGGTAACCCTTCTTGCACCAATGTGTGTAAATATTTACACGGTGCCAATACATGTGCCAACACAGTGACGCTAACGATCCTGTACGGATAAATCGGACTCATACATGTACTCGTTCAGTTAGCGTTCTGCTTTTGGTGTAGAAGGATGTCGCCTAGTTTGATATGGAAATATTTTAATAAAATGAACACACTGGGATATGTGTTATTTGCACTGCGGAGATAAAATTAAGCAAATCAAGCTTTACATTCGGGGTTTGGCAACATCTCAAACGATGCTATTATCTTGCGTATGATCATATTAAAAATGAACGAGGAAATAGAAGCTCTAAGGATGCAACGGGTGTATTGATAGAACATAATAAGCCGGACCTGGGTATCAAAAATAGTGAGATATACAGTACTCAACAGGGTGCGAGCAGTAAAGGAAGCGCTTCACCTCTAACAACAACAAAGTACAGAGTGTATGAAGAATGGGAAAAAATGGCTAAATCGATATGGCGGGAGGAGACCCAATCCTTAGCCGAAATGTAAAATACTGAAAATATGGGTAGTGATATCAAGAAAACCTCACGTGAAGAAAAAACTGCTAAATTGAAAGGAAACCGTTCCATCAACTGGAGTAATAAAAGAGTAACATGTATAAGAAGTGTTAAATTATCCAAAAAACTTAAATGTTTGTCTGACTTTGTTTCAAAATTGTTGGAAATGAATCATGAGGAGAGAGAATCATGTCTCAAACGTTTGAGTGCTATGAGAATTTGGTATATATCGGATATCTGCGGGAATATAGTGAATGATAATGTTGGCAATAGTAAGAAAAACCCTGAAACGATTCGATGTCATAAACATGCCACTATAATTAAAAAGCTCACTGAAGACTATAAACAAAGTTTTGATCACAATGTTAAGTTTGGAAGTGTTGCATAAACTTCTCCCAAAGGTATCCGCTTATCTAAAATGTGTTCTAAGGGCATTAGTCTAGAACCCAATAGATCAGAAAAAAAACACACCCACATGATAATTCCTACGCCAATATGATGAGCCGATAGATCCAGGTGAGAAATATTGCTCAACATCGGTAAAGAATCCGCGGAGTGCCACTGATACCGAGGATCAAGATAAGACCATAGAGGGTGGTCGAATACATTACTTATGTTTCGTACAGTTGCTCGTGTCGATTTTCGGAGTGAATAGTTATGTTCACGTATAAATGATAAACCCATGTAATCCCCTAATACATAAAAACGTGTTACAAACCTATCATCGATGAAAAATATATCATATAAATCTTTGTTCGCAATATTCTAAATTTAATTTGAATGACTGGCATTGAATTCATATATTCAACATGACATGTATCGAAGTTGCAATACTGTATGGGTTGCATTGAAATGCGATATATATTAGTCCAGTTTAATGGTATGGCCGATATTGAGGCGGAAAATGCGGCAATCTCCTCTGCCTGAATACATGGTCTTCTCTAACTACCCCACAAAATATCCCTTGTACGATGACGAAATTGCATGTATGCAACATGACTTGCATTGAAATGCATTAAACGCCTGCTGCCTTGCATTAAAAATGCGATAAATATTAAACAAATTAAAATTGCGCACAGCTACTTGAGGTATTATAGATATATATCTCATCAGCTCCAAACATAACCTAAAGCAAAAGTCTACAGCTTCTTTTATGACACACACACTGAAACCACGCTACGGTAATGACGTATCGCTCATCTACTCGGACAAAAACTCGTTGCTGATCTTGTTCAAAGGTGTGACCTACATTGAGACGGGAAATGAGGCAATCTCCCCCATGCCTGAAAACATGGACTTCCTACACATACCCGAAAAAAAATCAACTCTTTTGCGATGAATCAATAAATGACAGCTAGGACTACTGAAAAGCGAAACAGCTGACTCCCCGTGTGAAATCACCTGCTTGCGACCCAAGTGTTACAGCATGTTGCTCAAGTCCGACGCTACAAAATCAGCTGCTACGGGTGTAAATTACCAAACACAAGCCAAAATAAAACATGAACAATACATAAGCAGAAAACATACACACACTTTGAGACCATCCACAACATTCGCGCGCAAGCATGCCAGCTTCAAACTGTACGCACTATTAAAAACTGCCTCAGTAAATTTGAAAACAAACGTTACTATATCGACGCATGTACAACTCTTGCCTACGGGCATCCAGACATCCCTCCAAAAAATCTATTGAAAATAAACCTACTATCACTTAAAAGAGGAAGCGATGTGCCTTAGCTGATACGAAATAATGTAAACGTGGATTTAACATGTAGGAGGTGTTAGTCGGGTGAGGCCTTCTCTGGTGTATGTACTCGCGTGAATGACAAAAAATACGTCAACTTGAACATGTTATAACCTGTAAATGTTCATAGTATGTAAATTTTTCTATGAAACCATGTAATAAAACTTGAACATGTTTGATTGTCCACAGAAACATGTATTGAAAATGCGTGAAAAAGAACTGCAACCGATCCTAAATATTTACAACAATGTAAATGTTCCTATGAAACCCCTGTATCTATATCATAAATGAATATTTGATAACTAAATCTTGTCCCATTGTCAACAGATATATGGATTGAAAATATGTGAAACGTACTGCGCCTACTGTCTTAATCTGAACGATGTGTTCGATCACCAACTACCTATAGACATTATATACATATGAAATAAACGTCGAGAAAAAATATACAAAATATTGCCTAAATTCAATATCAAGCATCCAACTAACTTCCGAATGAGTCAATTATTCTAAACTAGATAAGCATACAACCATATATGTACAGAAAAAATATATAGAATTATAATCCAGACATAAAATATGTAACGATACATTCATTCAAGCATGACAAACGTCCCCCGAAAATTACTGATAAGACAAAGAACAAATAAGAGCGAACGTACCTAATTTTCCAGGAGCGCATCCAACTTTTTGCCGAGGGGGGTCCCTACTCCCCACCTCTACAAAAACTTGTTATAACACTAACCCTACCAGATCCGAACAAATATATATAACGAGCAACTGACAGGAACCAAACGTCCCCCAATACTACCATCTAAAGAAAAAAAACGTAAATAAATACAATAAATATAAAAAATTCAATATAACGGAAAATGTTCATAACATAAACCTTGCCAATGTATATCCGAGCGTTGTCCGTCCGTCCATTCGTAAGCAACTGCAACCTTCCCGTAAGCCAATGGTAACTGTAAGCCGACCGTATCCCTGCCGTACTCATAACCTTATTCTCCGAGAGATGCGAGTTGAGATTAAGATCTTCATAAAATAAAAAGGTCCTCCAGTGTGTCCCACTTGCGTTTGGGTGACCATAAAACGCTTAAAAGGAATAGATTTACTCAAACAATATCGATCGTGCTATAAAATACCATGTATAAACTACGGTCATCACTTGTAAGAGAAACAGATGTCATAATCTACAATATCCTAAGATAACATCGAATACATAACATAATGTTTGGGCAATAACCATTGAAAACCAAATAGAATCGTTATAAAAGCTTCTATTTGAATGCATCCTACACTAACATAACATGGTAATATGTATAAGGCTACCATTTCTTGCATAACTACATCAATTATGAATACCCTAAATAAATCAGGTTTGAGCAGTGAAAGTTTAGATTCAAATGAGCCATACTTAACGAACTGTGCGAGCAATAAAAAGCCATTGAAATATCAGAGGGCCTGTGAAACTATATAACACGATATAAAAGTAGCCTATTAAAAAGAAACCTACACTAATAAACATCTTAATATGTACCGTCATTTCTTGCGAACAAACCAATTGAATAAACTAACATCATATTTACCGTCCACAATACTTATTAACAAACTGTCAAAAACTCGTAACGAGAGGAGTACATATCGAGATAAGATCACTACATGAACCTGATATATTATGGCCTGTCTTGGCCACTCTCCTACGCATAATCTACTCCCCTATCCTCCTCCCCTATCCTCTCCCTCTCCCGGGTGTTCTCTATGTACCTACAGTAGTTAACTTGACCACAAGAGTATTTGCCTTAACCTACAAGTATAATATCCGAGATATGAAATGACAAAGTCGGTCACACTGAGAAATAACATACTCCCTAACAATTACATTGTCCGAATAAAAAAATTTGCGTTCATGACGGCCCAAAAATTTGCGTTCATGGCGACCCAAAAATTTGCGTTCTTTGCACCCGAAAAATTTGCGTTCATGGCACCCCAAAAATTTGCGTTCTTGGCGTTATATACTCTACTCATTTCACCTAATATAAAATATACACTACAATTCCCATACACTTGCACAATTTTTTTTTATATAAACAATCACAGGGCCGTCGTCACAACACACCAGGGTCAAAAGCTGTTTGAATACAGGCATTTCTACGAAGGGAACAGACGACTCAAACAGAAACCAAACGCATGTTGCGCGAGCTAGCTCACGAGAGTTGAGAAATCGGTTCACGGTTTGTTGTTCTGGAAAAAGCTGAAATACTGCCATATTCATCATCTTTCTGGAAGTCTGAATCGTTCGAGGATTTTTATGAATACTCTCAATGGCATTTTTGTGCCTATTCGTATTTATTCTGTCTGAATAAATGTTGCACTGCCTGCAAAATGAAGAATTTCATTTGTACTAGTTGAACGGAAAATGTTGTAGCTACATACAGAGAAATGCGAACACTGAGATCAAGTGTTCGCATTTCTCTGTATGTAGCTACAACATTTTCCGTTCAACTAGTACTTAGTGTTATTATGATTAGTGTAGAGTCAACTGGGGACCTCTATATCACTCCCCTCTCAGACTGCAGTCGGCAGTGCAGTATTATTTTCTCCCCTTCGTGGCTGGCGTTTAAGCGTGTAGCGTTAGCCACATGTTGAGGCGGTCTGGTGCTCTTACTGCTCTGCCTGACCTGGGAGTTTGAGTGAACAGCCTGACTTGAGGTCATAGATTTATTTGAATTTGCTGTCCTGTGCGAGTTTGTGGTGTTAAATTTGCTTTGTTTGTAGTCTGGATTTGTTGCGTGTACTAATCCTCTAGATGAATTTCGCCTGGTGGAGGAACAACCTTTGGGCCTGTTATGGTTGACGGAACGTTTCCGATTTGTATCGTGACAGGTAACGTCGTCTATGCCATGGGCCGCTTTCAAACGAGCGACGTGGACATTGTCGGTTTTGCCTCATCGCTTGATGGTGTAGTGTGTTGATGTACGTTGAACTACCTCAAATGGTCTTTCGTAGGGTGCCCTAGCACTCGCCGTATTATGTCGATGCGGACAAAGACGTGAGTCGCTGCTTTGAGTTTGGGATCAAGACACCCTTCTGATGGTTGAATTGGTCGGGATTGTGCCGGACCAACTTCGCTCATGAAGCCTTGGAGTCTCTGGTTGTACTTAGTTATGTCGGTCAGTGCTGTTGCGATTTCTGACCGACAGGTTGCAAGGAAGGCGCAAGTTAGCTCCGAGCATCAGTTCAGCTGTTGTGTATCCGATGTCCTCTTTTACTGCGGATCGCATGCTTAGGAGTACGAGCGTATATTTTTCCAACCAGTGGTGAGGATCAGCCTGCGTCTTCAATGCATTCTTGACTCATCGGCGGTGTCACACAATCAGGACATTGGCCTGAGGGTGGTAAGCAGTGGTGCTGATGCGCACCGAACCAAGGGCTTCCACGTGACTGGTCCACAGTGCTGATTCAAACTGAGGACCGCGATCTGTGGTTATGCTGATGGGGCAACCCTAGCGTGAGATCCAGGTGGCGAGAAAAGCTTTGTTGACTGTTTCTGCTCCTGCATCCTAGATGAAACAGATTCCAGGTCAGCGAGTGTGTCGATTGATCATGGTGAGTAGCTATTCGTACCTTTCAATGTGAGGTCAGAGACCCACGAGATCGAGATGTACCTGCGCAAACTTTCCTCCTTCTGATGAAATGTTTTGTGATGGAACGAAATTGTGACGGAGAATTTTGCCTTTTTGGCAGTGTGTGCACTGCTCACACCATTGTCGGATGTCGTTTCTCATGTCTGGCCACAAGTAGATACTATCTCGCATAAACGCTAATTTTGTCCGGTCTACGGGAGTTTGCCGGGTAGGCCGGAGTCAGGCACGCGGGACCGGATGTGGTCGGAGTCACTGATAAGGGAGGCGGGTGACGCGAAGGGGTGGAAGGGGGTGGAGGGCTTTCGGCCCCATGCATTCGAATATACATTGGCATGGTTCATGTTTCGAACATTTTAGTTTATATTAATTAATAATCTTCATTGTATTAATACAAGTTTTTTTCTCCTTTAGATGGCTGAATTTGGGTATATTTGGTCACTAACTGTTGCTCGTTATATATTAATTAGGTTCTGATAGGAATAGTGTTATAACATATTTCTGGAAGGAAGGGGTGTAGGGATCCCCTAGACAAAAAGTTGAATGCGCTATGGAAAATTGAGTGAGATTGCTCCTAGCTGTTCTTTGTGTTATCAGTAATTTCCATGGCATGATTGTTATGTTTGAGTGTCTGTATCATTATATATTTATGGATGGTTTAATGTTTCTATACATTTTTCTGTACATACATGTCTGTATTCTTATCTAGTTGAGGTATTATTGACTCATTCGGTGGTTGGTTGGTGGGCTCTTAGCGGTTGGATTGGGATTTCTTGGGTGTTTTGTTCGTTTATCATTACATGTATTGTATATACTGTTTATAGTAATAGTGTGGTAGACATGTTTTATAACTCGATTTGCAGCCTTAGTGTGCGTTCGGCCCTGCTTGGTACCAGCCTGATATTGAATTTAGGCAATGTTCTGTGTATTTTACAGTCGTTTATTTTACATGTATATAATATCTATAGGGATAAAATGGCTTATTAGTCTGGTAGTTGGCGAGTTGATGTTTGTATTTGGGGTTGATGCAGTAGCTTCGTTACGAGAATCTATCTACCTCACGACGCATTATGTAGGGATTAACCAGATATATCGGTGTTCCATTGACGCGGTGTTCCAATAGCGAGAGTAACTGAACGATAAGAATTTATTGTAAGTTATTAGATTGTGTTATGTATACATAGTAATTATAAGTTGATTTAGGTTGAATTTGTATTGTTTTCGGAATTTGGAATAGCTATCTTATACAGTTATAGGAATTTTTAGGATATTTTTGGTTTGCATCTTCCATGTAGCACAATATTTCAGGCATAATTGGGCGGTTATTGCATCAATCATTGTGATATTTCTCTCTCTCTCTCTCTCTCT
>SDVV010024182.1:0-12629 GCA_016164225.1 Gammarus roeselii
CCCATAATTATTGATTTACCGTACCATTTTTTGAAGGAAAACTGATATGGTTAGGAGATTGGGCTTCACAAATGTTACAACGCACTAAGAACTGCACCTCTCTGATTTTTTATTTCCCCGTAACTCTTTCCATACGTGATTTACATCAAATTGAAACCAAATTTTTAGAATTTTGGACCAAATTTTTCAGGTGCTTTTTCAGTCATCTCTAGAAAAAAAAAATTTGCCTTAAAAGTTGAACAAAGATTTGAAAACACTTTAAACAAACATTGAACTAGACAATATTATCAATCTCACCATGCTAAGAAATCGTGAGAAATGCTAATACTGGCCTTGGGAGGGGGGGGATTACTTCTTGCCCCATCTTGCGGGGGATTTTTGGTTCCCCCAATTGACTATATGTATATATATATGTATATGTATGTATGATGTATATATGCCTAGTTAGACATGCATAAACTGAACTGAAACCCATTCATTGAATGGCCTAACATAAATTAAAGTAAGAAATGTGGAAAAGGTTATGGTAAAGTCATTATGTTGCCTTGGATATGGACAAAAAATGCTCCAAAAATCCCAAAACTGCAAAGTTTTTGAAACCAAAAATAGAAAAAAACTGGTTGGAATTCATTGTTTTGGTGAATGCTTATTAAATAGAAATAGTATCAATTTTTTAACAAAACAATATCCTCCTAGTTCTCTGGCAAAGGAGTTTTTTTTTGGTGTCCAGCCTTATATATGTGTGCATGTGTATGTATTTATGTATGTATGTTTTTTTCTGTATGATGTGACTAACAAGATTGCTGTGTGATGAGTTTCTGGATCTTACAGCACCATTGTTTTGCCATGCTTCCACGGTTCTGGCATGCTCTGGCATTTGAGCCTCCTTTCTTGCTCTGCACTCTGGCTGTGCTGGCTTGTTGATCAGTCTCTAGGCCACCAAGGTGAGATATCACTAAACTCCGCTTCAAGGATCCAAACTTCATGACATTTGCTAGTCAACCACTAATATAAATTTGAAGTGGAGGAGACAATGTCTCCATTATTCTGAAGATGCATGTATACTATCGTAGAGGTTCATACTTCAGCCAGGAATGGATGCTGCTTTGCGCTCGTTCAGTAGTTCAGTATCTCTACCCCCACTCATAAACTCTGCAGAAAGAGGTATTGCCTCTGTATACCAGTTCGCACAATTTGGAGGGCAGTGCACGTGCACATTTAATAAGAAATATTTTATGTGCACCTGTAATCTTTAGATGAAGTGCACGTGAGAACACCTTCCCAAAATATTGCATGCAGAGGCCGAACATTGCATGCGAAGAAATCTTTAAACCATTTGTTATGTTACGATTTTGTGCATGCGATTTTCTCCAAAGCATTGAGATTCAAACCAACCCTACAATTCCTAACCTCTGCACCACAACATCGTGAAGAACAAGTAATTTGTTTTGAGAGCTTGCTCTGGATTGACAGCTGTCAGAGAAACAAAGGAAAGCCTATAACGCATATTTGGTCACATATTTTGGCGGGAGCATGTAAAATTGGCGATTAACAATACAATGCATAACAAAGTCCAGATTAGGTGCATCAATATTTAGTTTGAACACAACAATAGGTAGCTAACTAAACTGCAATTTTAAATTACTTGCAGCATGGTTCAAACAACAATTTAACATTCCTGCATATTGGCAGTAGATGGAAACGATTACTAACGTTACACACTTCTGTAAACAAATTTGTCGCAACATTCAAGCAACGGCCAGCGGAGCGGAAGTGCAAAATTACGCATCACAGTTGTCAGTCGTATGGTCAAAAGATATGTGAAAGGTATTGTTAGCAATAACAATTTTTAATAAGAACTGACAATGATTGTTCCTAGTATATAATTTGTATAACTATAAAAAAAAATGAGTCATCCAGATGTTACGTTTGGTTTTATAGGACGCCTGGTTGGTGAAAGACGTTTGCGTCTACGTCCGGTCACTACAAACTTCACGCACATGTATTTATACTGTCCACAGTGCAGCGTATGCACATCTTGGTCTTCGCTGTATATGTTTGCCAGTATCTTGCAACAGTAGCGCACGTAACTCTGCAAGCACACTCAAAGGTCTTGCTATGCCGGTCTCACCTTTTGAGGCAGACTGCTGGTTTTATTTTTGATATTCGGTGATGAAAACGCACATAATGTTCTCAACCCCGTATTCAGTGATGAAAACGCACGTAATGTTCTCAACCCCGTGCCCAATTATGCAATCTGGTCTGTATAAAACTCTGCAGTGTGAGCTGTAATATGCAAATGCATGGTTGATAAATTTTCCATGAGGGACTCAGATCTTCATAGGACATTTCCGGTCTGGTTTCACAGGATGTAATAACATTGCATTTGCCCACAATTAAACCAAGTTGGATATTTTCTGTAAGCAACTAAATATTACAGATCTTTCACAACTTTCTTTGATCAGCAGTCTCTTGATTAGAAATAATTATTGAACTATTCAGTTGGCTTCTTCATTAGAAATAAGAATTGAACTATTATCCCTATCACAAATATAATATTTGCTCTGAAGAGAACACTGATAAGATTAGATTAAGGGGCTTGTTGACACCACTGTGTAAGAGCAGATCTTCAGGCAGTCTTTTTTAATCACCTTGGTAGCCTCAAGACTTCTCTATCATGCTAGCAAAGCTGGAGTGCCAAGTAAGACAGGAGGCACAAATGCTGTGTTCATCTTTGTGTTCTGAAGTCATGTTCTTGGCAGCTGTCATTGCCCTTGTGTTTGATTTTGTCAAGTCAATAAGTCAGGGGTTTGGAAGGAATGTTATGTTATGTCTTTCCAAGTATGGTTCAAGAAGTTACCCACTCTATTATCAACTTCTGAGTCCCATTTTTGTGTTATAAGGTGCTGCAGCAGGTTGTTGTGTCCCAGGTATGGTCTTTTCTAGAGGATTCTGGCATTTTGTCTGATGACCAATTTGGATTCTAGGTGGGAAGGAGTATGGAGGATCAACTTTTGCAGGCCTATGGTGAGGTAGCATTGAACGGGGTGACTCCCCACGGTCGGAAGCAGGGGGTGACTTCCCGCACCCCCTTTTTGGGCACCAAGATGTCAGAAATGTCACCGTTTGACTTCGGGGCTTAAAAGAGCAGGTCTCTGTTAGTAAGTATCAGCTACTTATAGAAATTCGATATGGGCACAGAATTTATGAAAAATCGCCAAAGTGAAGTTGTGGTTTTCAGGTCCCTGATAATTTTGGTTCGGAAAAATCAATGTTTCGCAAACTTTGATGCTGTGTCTAGAGTTCCCATTGGATTAGGACCAAATTTGGTGGTGATACTCGGAATATGATGTAGTTCGTTGTGAGAGAAGGATTTTGGAAAGAAATGTAAACTTTTGTAGGTATACAAATATACAACTGAGGGGAGTCGTCCCAAGTGAAAAGTAGTTAAATGCAATTAAATATCTTTGTTTTTCTTAAATTAAAAGTAGTTGGATGCAATTTTTTGCACATATGACATCTGGATGTAAATGACCCACAATAATGACACCACAGCTAATTTCAAAATGCATAACTAATTTTATAATGACCCGATGTTTAAAACACATGGTGACAAGTCTAGGCCTAAGTGTTAACTTATGTTTAATGCCCAGGAACAATATTTTTTATCACATTTTCAAATCAAGATGTTTGCTATAGAATTGACAATTTTTTTTTTTACATGTTTTATCATATTATTAAAAAGATTGTTTTTTTCGTAGTATTTGCTCATTCACTGATACTTTATGGTCATAATTAGTTAAGGATATAAAGAAATGACTCCCAGTAAAGTTAGATTGCAATTATTGAAGAAAAACTTTGTTTCCCGCGGCAAAATCAGGAAAAAAATCCTTCGACAGCAGGGTATGACGGCAGCAAAAGAGGAGCATCAAAAACACCTATCACAGACGTAATATTTTACTTCACATTTTATTTTAATCTACTAATATAGGCATGCTCTTTCAATTGGTACTCTCAAACTTTTAATTCACATCTCAATTATTGATAAATGGGGGTGCGGGAAGGCACCCCGTACGGTGTGTGAAGTCAAACCGGATTTGGGGTTATAGCTTGCTGCACTCTTTTTCGTAAATAACTTTTTTTTTGGTTGATGATAGAATGTTGAAACTTACCGTGCTCTATGATCATTGTATTAGCTATACACACCGTAAATACGAAGTTTCTCGGCAGCGTACTTTTTGAGTTATTGCAAAGTATGCGCAAAACGCGGGGAGTCAACCCGGTCAACCCTATCTGAAATTCCGCAAGAGCTTGCTTATAGTGAGTGATATCTCTCAACTGCACAACATCAGGCAAGCCATTCCATACACCAACACATCTCACACCAGTTGGAGGATTTACTATGGGCATCAGAGGAGCAAGAAGGAATCTCCACTTCAGCAAATGACCCCTAGTGCTAACTCTCTGAGGTTATGAAAACATGTTTAGCAAATCCTATGATTTACCATGCAAAATTTCCCAGAATTTTATCAGGTCTGCACCCAGAAGCTGACCCTTAACAGAAAACAAATCCTGTTTTCTTGAACGGCTTCTACAGTCCACATTCTAAAATCTATCAATATTTCTGGTCCATCTTCTCTGAATAAATTCAAGCAGCTTGCAGTCCCCACATGGACTGGTGTTCCTAACGCAGGATGCATACTCAACAAGTGGACAAATATGCTCAACATATAAGGGTAGCATAAACTCTGGAGACCTGCAGACAGTTGATCTTGATGAACAGTTGACCAACCCACCAGCCTTTGCAGCCATAGTGGAATCTGGGACTCATGTCCGCACTGACACCCAAGTCTCTATGTGCAGTGACTAACTTTAATGCTTCATCATGCAGGAAGTACTGGTTAACTGAAACTAGGCTTCAAAATCAATGCTACCTCTTTGAAAGTCAAGCACAATGCACTTTCCTGAATTCAATCCAAGATTATAGGACCTTGCAACAGTGAACCAAATCTAACCCACTTTGGAGTGACTGGACACCCTGAACAGCAAGTTGGTGCCCTTCTATAAGTATCTTGGGTACAACTTGTGATCATCTGTAAATTCCTTGAATCTGTATTGTAAGCAATGGCAAAATGCCCACCCAAGCTAATAAAGTGGCAAGGTCATGGAGCCCGTCAAACGAACAACAACTCTGCAAACGTCAACCCAGGTTTTGACCATTGGGACCAAGCTCACCTGGGCTATAGAATAAAACCAGGCTCCTTGGGTGTGCCTCTCTCTGGGTGGCACCAGTTACTGGCTTTTCCACCCTTGGGTACCTCTCGGGCTTTGCTGCAGCACCCCTACAGGCGTCACTCCCTAGAAATAGCCACCCAGACCCTGGGCGTTCTCTGGGTTCAATTCCAGGTTTGGCAAATGCAGAGCCATGTCGGACCACAGGTCTCCTACTTCCAGGCCACATCCCACACAGGGCAGCACCCAGCCCAGGACCTTGGATAGCAGAGGATTCACCTTGGCGCCTCACCCTTTTCACCAACTGGAGACTGTTCCTGAACAGCGGAGGCTGTCCAGAAGTGGGGTTACACGCCAAGGATACTTAAGAAGAACCTACAGACAATGGGCCATGAGTTGGCTATTAGATGAATACCTCAACATCCCCAAACCCACAACGTGCCCCACCCTGTCTCCAGTCAAGGGCTGGAACACACAAGGCAGCCACGCTCACAGCATGCAAGACCCCTGAAGATGTTATTAATGTAGATCAAGAACAGTAGCAATCCAAGGACAGAGCCTTGAGGAACACCACTAGTCACATTGACTGGACTGCTTGATCTGCCACTCCACAAACACTCCTTACTCTGTCAAAGATTAATGCAGACATCCAGGACAGCAATGAACTACAAACACCCAATGGCTCCAGCTTGGACAAGAGCTCACCAGGACTCACCACATCAAGCAGAGAGAGCAGAGAGCCTCCAGCAATGATTTTGGGAAGAAATTAATGTAGGATGCTCATACCAAGTTCGTCAATGTTCTGAATTATTGTTCCGATCCCAATTTATTATCTAAATTTAAACAGATCTGTTTTTTTTCAGCTACTTGGAGACAATTTCTGAATTTCATTGGAGACTAACCCTCTTCTGAGGCAGTACCTTGAAGAGTCCTGATGCACAGATTCAAGACTGTTGAGAAGTCAAACAACTATCTGCTGGAACATTATTTTAAAATTAGGGCAATTCTAATCTGATTAGTCAAGACTTTTAGTAGGTTTGTGTATTCTGTTGTGTTTTCCAGGAGTGTATTTGATGCAAAATTTGTTCAATCAATGGTTCTAATTCAGAGAGTGGTCATGATTGAATTGTCTATACTTCAACATAAATGATTTTTTGACAGCTCTTCTTATCCTTCAGTAATATTTGAGTCTTAGTGCATTTTGTTTAACACTAGTAGTAGTGAAAGCTGCGAGAAATGTTGCTAACAAAATCACAATATTGGTGAGCACAGTTGCACCAATTCAATCAAGGGGATCTGTATGACAACTTTGATTACTTTTCTGGAATTTGGTCATCCTCAGGATCTGGGAATGGAATGAGTATCCACATTCATACTAGTTCATGTTGCATGGTTAAATGCGCATAATTCATTTAGGCAATTTGAGGAAAGGATCATAAAAACACAGGTGTGATAGAATGAAAAACTTCAGTGCAGAACAAGTTTTTTCATTTTCACCATTGTTTCAACTTGAAGACTTAATAAGAGTAAATGGGAATGTGTTGATTTACTCTCTGAAGTATTAAATCAGTTGTTGGGAATGTGTTAAATTTACTTGAAGCACACAATTTTCTTGACTTGCACATTTTAAAACTTATGGTGCCAAGTAGCAAATGTTGACCTGTATTGGTTTAAATTATTAACTTATTAAAGTTCTGCCATGTTCAGTTCTCTTTTAATGCAGGGTTCTGCAGGAGAACTGGGAAGAGCTTTAGGTAGGTAATTGCATTTCTTTCATAATATTTTTCCAAATTGAAAAAATTCCAAACAAAAATGATCTTAACATTCTTGAATGATCATTTCTCCTTTTTAAAATTGTTATATCCCTCATTCAGATACATTTGTTTCAACTTATGCCTCTCATTTCAGGTAAAAGAGCTCAAAGAAAAAATAGAGAAAGATCGAGGCAAGGACTACCCTGCTGTTGGTCAAAAACTTATCTATGCTGGTGAGTGGCTTTATCGGGATGCATATCTCAAATTGTTATCTACAATTGCATCATTTTTTCTGTCAATGTAGATAAGTGAACAATTCATTTGATTTATTTTTATTATTTGGCTCTTCCTGAAAGCTTTTTGAATTTAGTTTTGAATATTTTTTGTGGTTTCTAACAATAGATTAATATAATTTTTTTCTCAAACAAGCAATTATATATATACTGTTGCTTGATATTTCTTCTTTGCTCAGCCTGATGCGTTGTGTATTTTGAGCAGCTAGCTACACAAATGTTAGCTACTCACCAATAGGGGTTTAGTGCCTGAGATAAGGTGTGGGCTCAGCATATTAGCCTTGAGCAGAAACATGATTGGTCAAGAGAACAGCTTGATGACTTCCCTATTGGCTAGCTACTTCTTGGTTTCTAAAACCCATCATGACAGAAACTTTTAGTCCACTTTGAAGTTAGATGATTAATCTGCAAAACTGAAGCTAGCTAGCTTCAGATCCTGTTGCTACATTCTAGAGATGGACACAAGCTCACCTCAAGTCGTATATCTACTGACCTCTTTGTAACATCTCATAACAATCTGACTGGGAGCAAATCATGCACATGCTGTGACAAATGATTGATAAAGATATTTATTTTGTTGAAAGCTAGCTGGTTACCATTAGTGAGGGTTAGAATTTTATTGAAAACATTGGTTCAGAATTTCAGTAATTACTATTGAAAAGTATTGAATTATAAGTAGCTAACTCAAATACCTCTGCTTTAAAAAGAATATTTTTGTGATATCATTCATTATCTACTCCACCCAACAATTTGTCAACATGTTAGCTGCTAGCTACCTAATTGCTATTTATTACATTGACTCTTCCATTATACAGAATTGTAAGTTTGAACTACTGATGTGGGTGTACATAATTTGTACTGTCAATGCTAGTTGTTGCAAGGTACTTACGTTGCTATGTAGCTAAAGTGACTAGAATTTTTTTCCAGCTTTGGAATCTGATCCAGTAGTAATTTTGTTTGCTATCTAGATGCTTGATTCTGATGTGAAATGAAGTCCTGGTATGGTTTTTGTGCCCTAGGTAAAATTCTTCAAGATGACAACAAGTTGGAGTCATATAGCATGGATGTCAGCAAATTCCTGGTCATCATGGTGACCAAACCTAAGAGCAGCACTCCTCCTCCTGAGACAAGTAGCGAGTCCATGGACACCACCACAGCCACAACCTCCTCAGCTGCTGACACTTTGGTACTGCTAGAAGAGCCACTAAAAATACTCTGAATTAAGTTCAGGTTGTTCCACATATAACTGTTGTGAATACATATACATGGTACATGCCAAATGTTAATTTTGACTAGTGAAGACAAATTGTTTGTAATCATCACTCATTTATTAACTTTGTGATAGATGAGTAGCTAGTATATTCAAGATAGTTGGTGTCATTAGCAACCACACTGAAGTTGTTCAACTAGAGCCCATCTGTTAAATGAAAACTTTTAGATAATTGAATAAGAAAAAATCTTTCAAGTCCAGTGTATCGCGAATTGAGTATTTTTGAGAGTTTACTTCGATCAATCAACATCAAAACATCACTTCTACTGTGTTTATCTCATTTGAGGGAGACAGCTAATACTTCACAGAAGGGCTCACAATCTGACCGCGCGTTCAAGTTCAACCAGAGAGGCATGACTGATTTCTTGTCTAAAACAATTTAATAATTATATAACTAATTTCATAAGATATTTGACGAGTCACCTAAATGCTTAGCTACTTATTGAAAAAAAATGTTACCACTTTGACCTTTTGGAACAAAAATTTATCTGCAGCAGTGTGTGAACCGACAGGCAGAACTGTAATGAAATCTTCCAATAATACTTGGTTGGTTGATTTTTTGACCTTTTGCATATTACTTGTAAATACAGCCTGCAATTTTTATTGCAATGGTTAAAGAAAAACGATACTGTTACAACTTGTAATATTTATTGTGATTTTTACAGGAGAGCAGTAATACCAATACCACCACAGGATCCTCCACCTCCAGTACTAGTACCTCTACCAGCACCACAACCTCCACCACTACCTCGACCACGACCACAACAAGCAGTCCTGCTGCAGATGCAGGGTCGACGGCCGCCAGCAATGCTGAGAGTTTGCTGGTCATGGGCGATGAGTTCAACAAAATGGTTGAGAACATCATGGAGATGGGTTACGAAAGAAGAATGGTGAGTGCAATGAGAAGGAGGGCTGGTGATAAGGTATTGATAGAGGTGTTTGGAGGGAGAGGGGCTGGTGATGAGTTACGAAAGAAGAATGGTGAGTGCAATGAGAAGGAGGGCTGGTGATAAGGTATTGATAGAGGTGTTTGGAGGGAGAGGGGCTGGTGATGGGTTAATGGTTGAGGTGTTGGGAGTGAGAGGACGAGTGTTGAGGTACTGGTAGAAGTGTTGGGAGGGAGAGGACTGGGGATGAGGTACTAGTAGAGGTGTTGCAAGGGCTAGTGTTGCAGTAGCTACTGGTAGAGGGGTAGGGAGGGAGTGGACTGGTGATGAGGCACTGGTAGAGGTGTTGGGAGGCAGAGGGCTTGTGGTGATGTACTGGTAGAGCTGTTTGGAGAGAGAGGGTTGGTGGGGAGGTACTGGTAGAGGTGTTGAGAAGGAGAGGGCTGGGGGTGAGGTACTAGTAGAGGTGTTGGGAGGAAGAGGGCTGGTGATTAGTTATGGGCAGAAGAGTGGTGATAATAAGGAGGGAAGGTGTTTTTTTGTTATTCACAGGCACGCCACTGGCTACCTCGGCCGGACGGCTGTCCTATTGCAGTTGTCCCAGCCAGAAAGTAAGCCATCTCAAGTGGTTAATGGGGAGTGCTATGTGAGACTTGCTCAACAGCACTGGCGGTCAGTGATCTTGTCATGTAGTCCAGGCAGTGGGTTGCTGTGATGGCCCATACTGGTATGATAGGAGTGGAAGAAATTTGAAAGCACAAGCAAAATTGGGAGAGTCTCCAAGAGATAGATGGTTGCAAAGGGATGTCAAAAATCCTATTAGGGCTTTCTGTGATTGCCGTAGTCATGGACCAGGTGCGGAGGATTGAAAGGATGGGTTGATAGTCTCCTAAAGTTGTAGCTTCTTTTAGCAGGTAGCTACGCTTGGACCGCTGGAAGGAAATTTAATTGAAGGAAAAACTTCTTGGGCCAGGACCAGAGAAGACCACAGGGGATCATGGGTGATTTGGGTCAAGTGCTGCACTGACTAGTAGTTACGACTTATGAGCACAGGAATGACAGGTGGCTGTGACCTGTGCAAATGGAGGCTTCAGCATGAAGGTTGTCAACCAAGGACATCTTGTGTGCTCTGGTACCCATTTATATTGCGGAGTTCTGGATGATAACTGCGTAGAATTACAGAACTAATAAGTGGTAAAGGGGTAGATGAGGGAGCGGAATTTGACTAGCTGGGCGCACCTAGTAAACGGAAGGGAGAGATGACTGAGCCTGGGGGGATGGCAGTGTGGAAAATGCAAGCAAGTAGTGGAGGTGCACCCAGGGAGGTAGTTTATGATCCAGTTGGTTATATTGTGTGGAAAGTAGGGTGTGGTCAACTCAGTTAAATACTAAGTCAACATTTCCTATGTTATATCTAGTCACCTTGCTGCATTGTACCGAGGGATCGAGGGTTCAGTCTATGTAATGCCTGAAAGATATCAGTTAACTGCGGCTATGGTTTGGAAATGCGGTTTCCTCTGATTGATGTCACCAGCCACAACAGCAGAATGTTATGTCATGTTTATTGACACACTCCATTGCTGGTATATTTTGTGTGTTGAAAATCTAACCTAGGATTGACCAGGATAGTAATAACTGTGCACTCGATTCACTCAACTTTCCTCTATTTGGTTTCAGGTGGAGCGGGCACTTCGAGCCAGCTTCAACAACCCATACAAGGCTGTGCAGTACCTAGTGGATGGCATCCCCGATAACGTGGGGGATCCCGAGCCAGCTGTAGGGAGTGGAGGGGATGGAGGAGAGGGTGAGGGAGACCTGACTGATGAAGGTACGAAAACACGCCGTAAGGGTGGCACAGTGTTGAGAACAGTCTGCGAGAGTGGGGCAAGGTTATATGGGACGTCATTGTAGCGCCAAAATTATTATGTTTAAAAAACGTTTGTACTGGAATTTTGATCTTGAAACATTTAGGGGCTAATGCAGTTTCACTCATGATTGCATACTAATGCAGTTTCACTCATAATTGCATACTTGTTTGGGTGGAATGCTGATACAAGGAGAAACGTTTGCAATTGCCTGGGGTGAAAACTGGAAAGTTAGGGTTGAGAGTGGTTTGCACCGAAAGTTTACAGGACCGCATTACGCGGCGTTTACCAAACACGTCGAAACAATTCCAATGCATTGTTGGCTGTTGAAAACATTCTGCTTGTAGCTACATGTTTTTCTTCCAAGGCGATGATTCCAAAGTAGCACAACTCGGTAGTAACTAGTGCCCATGCGCTTTTGGTCGCTTGCTAAACCCTTAAAATAGAAAATTTACCCACAGGAAGTTACAAATACGAAAGGGCAGGGTGTTAGATCATTCTAGCATTTGTGCGCCATTTATTTTTGATTTTTTCAGGTTCACATGTTATCAAAGTTTGGTCCTTCATTTGTTCTGGGACAATAAAATGCAACTCGGTGAACTTGGTATGGCTGGTCAATAGGCCACTCCAATTAGATAAGTGTTTAAAGTCGGCATTGATATGAAGAACAGGGTCCTACCTTGGGGTGGATGGATGCTTATTCATTTTATAGATCATTAACACTTTATTCCAGTATTTTATTATTTCTTCTTGCTTGGGCTCTATTATTTTTCTCTGCCCTTTTTTCATGGTGATAAATTTTGAATTTTATCATTATTATTATATGTAGCGAGGTTGGTTGAGAGGAGGTACTCGTGGGATCCGCGGGACTCGAGGACCCGGGGTTTCGGGAACCCGAGGCTTGGGAGACCAGGTGGATTTGGGTGGTCCACTTCGATCTTTCTGGGGCCTTTTGGGACTCCCTTGAGACCCTTTGGGAGCCTTTTGAGAAACTGTGGGACCCTAAAGAGGCTCCTCTGAATCCTGGAACCTCTGCTCCCCCCTCCCAGCGCTGTAAAACCCTCACACAGAAAAATGTTTGTGCGATGGATGAGTAGAACAATTAACCATTACAGTCTGCGGATTGTTGGCGCAGAGGGCAGGGGTCGCGTCGAGGCTGGTCGAGGTGCGTCGAGATCAGTCGAAACAGTTTGAGGCGAGTCGAATTGGGCGCGACGAGCCGGAACTGGCCGAAATGATTCGAGACAAACCGAGATGAGCTGAGGCGAGGGGTCTCTGGGGACTCGGGGAGCTCGGGAAGACCCGGGGGACATGGGTCACCCTCCGGG
>SDVV010024183.1:0-12628 GCA_016164225.1 Gammarus roeselii
CTATAAGGCAGGGTCACGAGAGTAGTGCTTCTCAAGATAAGGTCTCTGTATGACATTGACGCTAGTGAGCACAGTGGTATCATTTCCAATCGCATGGTACTGTTTGACTATTTGAAATAACAACGGTGCCTGAGAGACTAAATAATACTATATGAGTACACTCTCGTGAATAACGAAAGTACTTCCACGTCTGCATGTTATCTTCTGTAAATGTTCCTTGTATGTAAATATTCCTTGTATGTAAATGTTTCTAGTATGTAAATGTACCTATGTAAATGAATAAATATATACATGAACATGTTTCTTTGTACATAGTCAGACGGATTGAAAATACGTGAACGTATATTGCCTGCGCCTACTATTTGTGTCATATATAACGCTGTGTCCAGATGAAAAAAATAAAAAAATATACATACATAAAGGGGAAAGCAGATGGACTTAAACAAATACTATAGCTTTTGCTCTATAATAACAAAAAACGTACATAATTCAGAATTTCAATAATACGTATTTTGGTCAACATACCTAATTTAGATAACGATCGAGCAACGAAATCCTATTACAACGATAACTACATCATTTAATAATACATTAAATACGATAATGTTCGAGCAATACAAACCCGTGCAATAACAGGGGTGCATGCGAAACTAAATAATACGATATAAAAGTATCCTTCTATAAGAGACTTAAATCCAACACATCCAGCCAACCTCCTATGTACCAGGCCAACACCTCATGCGGATATGCCAAAGCAATAATGTCTAATGAAATCAATATTACTTACCCTTTACAATACCTATTTACAAACCATCAATAACCAACAATCTCTAGTGCTGTTTCGTACCGCCCATCTCCAGGGCATATTCGCAGACAGGGTCCCTAGGGCATATTCGCAGACAGGGTCCCTAGGGCATATTCGCAGACAGGGTCCCTAGGGCATATTCGCAGACAGGGTCCCTAGGGCATATTCGCAGACAGGGTCCCAAGGGCATATTCGCAGACAGGGTCCCCAGGGCATCTTCGCAGACAGGGTCTCCAGGGCATATTCGCAGACAGGGTCCCCAGGGCATATTCGCAGACAGGGTCCCTAGGGCATATTCGCAGACAGGGTCCCTAGGGCATATTCGCTGACATATACTCTACTCTGGGTGAGGGCCAACGATAGAAACAGTAGAGGAGGGATACTGCGAAATAACGCGTTGGGAAATGCCCTCCAAATGAAGAATTCCTACGACCCACACAAGCAGGACGAAATACTGTTCGTTGGGTTTTCTGGTTAGGGATAGTACATTGAAGCACCAAAACAGGAAGTTCAAATATGGGAGGGCGAGTAGAAAACTGATCTGTCGTCTTAGTGCCCCTGTGCAAGCCCTCACCAATCAAGTTAAAAAGCTGAGCACTAAAAAGAACGACCTCACTATGGTTCAAGTAGGTTTTGAAAACCTGCAAGTTGATACTAAATATCAACTATTTCGCTCAGAAGCGCTTCGTGATATATAGAAAAAAAATTGCAAGCGATAAAAAAACAATAATGGTATAATTATCGGCATTTTGCCAAGGATGGGCTCCACAAACAATATTCATGACAACATTGAGTACATCAATTGTGCCGTAGAAAGAAAGCCAACAAAGACGGACTATGTTGTGTAGATATAGAGAATGTTTTTGAAGGAAGACCTGAACTATTTCATGGAAGGCATCTCAATGAGCGCGGCAAGACGCAGTTCGGCATCCTACTCAGCAACGCAGAGGAAACATATCACAACAAGAAACAGTCCTTGATGAGCACAGGAAGAAGACCGAGGAACGACGCCACCCAAGCAATAAACGGAAATACATAACACGTAATCAAAACGAGCACAACAAGGAGCAAGAATTCGTGCAGCTATCAAGGCAAACCCTTGACGAAAGAACCGGGTCAGGCAGCAGGAACATTCATGACAGTAAATCAAGTGACTATTGGCGCAGCTTAACAGACGACATGTTAACAAAAACAGATTGGAGAAGATAAATAAAATTGCAACTAGGAAATGTACAGTCACTACTGCCCAAGATGTATCTCCTTCAAACAACAGTGAAAACGAACAAATATGACATAGTCGGAATCAACGAATTGTGGCTGGATATGAATGACCGAAAGTTCCATGCGGAATTAAGCCTCAGGACCTCCTGTGTAGACAATAAGGACTCAGGACCTTCTGTGTAGACAAGCCTTCTCCAAGCAAGAGAGGCGGAGGGTCAGTGCTTTATGTTGAAGAAAAACTTCGTCCAGTACTTCGCAGGGCAATAGCGACAACAACTTACGAGGTAATCCAAGTCGACATTATGACCTCTGAATGAATAATACTGAAAATAGTATTTGTATACCGAAATCAAAGAATAACAATAGGGGAAGAAGATGTCCACTTTGACAAATTGGACAATATAATTTCCTCATCCCACGAGAGTATCTTGATGAGGGACTTCAACCTACCTGAAATCAATTGGACAACACTGGAAGCTGAATTTCTGGTTGGCAGGATGATGTAATCCGTCAATAATAACGGCCTACAGCAGTACGTGGAAGAACCAACCAGAGGGCCCAACATCTTGGATCTTGTTCTGTCTACTGAAGAACAACTAGTAGAACTGGTAACAGTTAAAGAAAAAATCGGGAATCACCATACTATTGAATTCCAAATCACAGCAAACAAAACGACACGGAAATAAACAAGGTATATCTATAATTTTCGAAGAGCGAATTGTGACAACTTGAAGGAGGAATTCACAAAGACTTCGGTCCCAATTCAATGGCAAGACCGCTGATGAATGCTATTCGTATATTAGAGATTGGGTGGTGCAAGCAAGCAAACGATACATCACGGAGAGAAAATTCCAAATAAACAATCCCTCTTGGCTGAAGTAATGAAGTTCACGAAGCAATTGCTCGCCGACAGACATTATACCAAGTCCACAAATCCAATCCGTCACCAGAGTCAGAACAAGCGCACAAGCGGGCTGGTAGAAGAGTGAAGGGAGTGGTAAAAAACGCTAAGAGAAACAAGGTTGAAAATGTTACTAAGGCAGCCAAGCGAAATTCCAACGGTTTGTATGCAAAAGTGAACGAAATATTTGTTGTTCGTTACAGCATTGGCCCTCCACGAAATAGTGACGACGGTTACGAATAATGTAACCGTTTTCTTAGAAGGATATATTAATAATATCCCAGAAGTTGAACTCCCTGGAAAAGTGCAACCGTTTGACAATCTCCATATCCTTGTGGGCGAAATAGAGGAACAGCTCAGCAAACGAAATATTTACAAATCAGCAGGGCCAGATGACAAGCATCCGAGAATGTCACGCGACTTCTCTGAAATCATGAGTGTTTCACTGACAAAGATCTTTAACAAGTCTATGACTACTGGAATTATTCCAGATAAATGAAAAACAGCTAACATCATAGCCATATTCAAGAAGGGTAGTAGGCAAGAGACGGCAAACTATAGACCAATCAGTCTCACATCTGTGGCTGGTAAAATCTTGGAAAGATTGATAAAGACATGGATAACAAGTGAACTCGAGAGGAACCACCACATCAAGGGAACCCATCACGGCTTCAGAATCAAACATTGCTGCCTCTCCAATCTCCTGGACTTTTTCAAGAAGATCACCAAGATATACGATGAAACCAAAGTTGTCGACCTTATTTTTCTTGCCTCACAAGAAGCAATTGATAAATCCCCCATAAACACCTACTGAGAGAAGTGGAGGCATTTGGCATAACTGGAAACTTGGCTCCGTAATTGGCTTACGGGACGCAAGCAACGGGTCTGTGTCGGACAAGGAAAAAGTCAGGGGGCTACGGTAAAGTCAGGAGTACCCCAAGGCAGTGTTCTTGGGCTCCTTCTCTCTATAATCTATATACATGGCCTCGACACCGACTTCGTCAGTAGATGATCAAAATTTGCTGCATAACTATTAAAAAGGATTTAAAAAAAACTAGTGGACTGGTCTGATTAGTGGAAAATTAACTTTAATAGTGAAAAATGCACTGTTATTCACGGCAGATAACAGAATCGAAATTCTGCTTACGTAATGACAGACCAGTCTATGACTGAAGTCGATCAACAACGCGATCATGGAATATTAATCACCAAAGGTCTCAAGTGGAAAAAAACAAGTGGAAGCTAGCTACGAGAAAGGCAATAGTCTTTGGCTTTACATCTAGAAACATCCACTACAAGTCTAGGGACACAGTGCTTCCATTATATACTTCACTCGTCAGGCCTCAAGTGGAATTTGCAATGCAATGTTGCTCCCCTCACCTAAGAGGGAATATCAACAAAATGGAACTTGTTCAGCACCGAGCAACATAAACGATTCCGGAACTGAAAAATAAGACGCATCCGCAAAGACTCGACGAACATAAACTGATATCACTCGAAAGAAGAAGACTTAGAGGTCAGTCAATAGAAAACTTCAAACACGTAAACGGGTTCATTAGAGCAAGCCCGAAGGGCCTCTTTGACCAAGATCATAACCCAAGGAACAGAAATAATAGACAGAAACTGCAGTTAAAACCATTCAGAACATTAGTAACAACAATTTAGAACCGTTTACCACATGATGGGGTAAACAGTAATAACGTAAACACCTTTAAAAACCGCCTCGATAAATACTGGGAGACTAATCCACCCCCTCACGAAGTTATTGTTGGAGCTGAAGGCTCAACAACATTTGAATGACGGACACCTCATCTAGGCTGGTCTAGTTTTACTGCCAAATCAATTTTGAAATACTGCAACAATGTACTCTTGAGCACGTCCCAAGCATACTACTACTTCTTTTACTAGGTACTACAACTAAAACTTACCCTTGCGCTATAAACACGAAATCCGCCCTTTTGTTCTGTTGCCGATCGTACAGTATGTGAAGTGGCAGCGGGGTTCGGGGCAGCCGATCGCCCGGAGTCTAAAATAACGCGAGAAGACAGATCTCGAAACATGCAATACTACGCAATATGACACTGAAAAACACAAACCACTAGATTCACCATTAGGGCATTTTTGTTCCATTGAAATAATGCCTGATAGAGACGCAAGGCTGTATCATCACAAGAGAGGTGGTCGACCACTAGTCATCACAAGAGAGGTGGCCGACCACTAGTCACACCTCACACTCACCTCACTCACTCACATATATATAAATGACGTACGAATGGTAAAAGATTGATTCGCTTATTAATAAACAATGGAGAAATAGTCATGATTGCGGAATGTAAGTATTCATATTTGCTAATATTATTCTCTAATTCCGCTGCAAGGGAATAAAATCATTTATTAGATGCAGTTCGAACTAAATGTCGGCGGAATTTTAGAACGTACATATTCTATGGTAACCGACACTTAGTGGTTTTCTTTATAATTTTGTTAATTATCTACATTATTCAGCTGTTTTGAATATGAATTCTAGATCGGATGGCATATTCTCCACACAACAGTTCACAATATTTATTAAATCTAAGCGGTCATACATATGAAATATTTCGAAATTATCCACTAACTTATGAAATACATCCTTTGAAACAAGGAAATCGAAACGGGTTTAAAACAATTGGAAAATAATTTCCTGCCTACGTATAGGAAAAGTGATACTGTAGCAGTAACTACCGCCGTATCCACCGTCGTATCCACCGTCGGTTGTTGAAATTAAGGCTTCATAGGACTTGTAGATGTCAAGTAGTGTTTTGGAGTGATATAAAATAAAGAAACAGTTGGCTACGGCCAGGGCTGACATGATGAACAACAACTTCCCTAGGTTCTGGTTCATGGTGCATCAAGCCCGTCTACAAATATAGGTGAATGTTATTTGATGTATCTGGATTCAGGAGTGTCTTATTGCTAATGAGACTCCCGGGGGCACCCAGGATTCGTTAAAGGATTCCAAAATTCAAAAATTCCAAATCCCGGACTGTTAAGGACGAAGATAGCTAAATATTTTAAAACCTATTCAGGACAAAACTATCCCTTTGATTTTGAAAATCATCTTAACAGTTCATAATCTGCACCAACTCACCATCCCAGTACCAACAGCTTCTAATCAACGCCTCATCATCCCGATAACAAGAGCTGCTAATCAGCAACTCTTGTTATCAATCAAAGCCTCGTCATTCTCATAATTCCAATCAACGCCTTGTCATCCTCATAATTTTACTAAAAGTCTCCATCGCCGCCTCCTCATCATTTCCATTCCAACAGCTCCTTAACAGCGCCATGTCATCGTTCCCATAACAATAAACCAACTAAGCCCCTTACTTGCCAACCCTACGCTCCACCCATCATCATTGCCACGAACACAAAACTAAGCGATTCACCCCACAAACCTATCCCCAACCCTTTGCTCATGCCATTGCACACCAAACTAAGCCCAATGCACCTCAGCCCTACGCTTCTCTGGTCATTCATGCCACTGCACTCCAAAATAAACCCAGTGCACCTCAGCCCTACGCTCCGCCGGTCATTCATGCCACTGCACTCCAAACTAAACCCAGTGCACCTCAGCCCTACGCTTCACCGGTCATTCATGCCACTGCACTCTAAACTAAACCCAGTGCACCTCAGCCCTACGCTTCAGCGGTCATTCATGCCACTGCACTCGAAACTAAACCCAGTGCACCTCACAATGTTCAACAACGACGCTGATTCATTTCTTCTTAGTGAGGCACTCAATCGGGAAACTGACAATGATGAAGTTCATCTGTGGAACTTGTGAACGCAGTCAACAAATTGAAAAACTGCAAAACTCAATAGAAGTATGGTACTCAAGCTGAAGCATTCATATACGGTCCTAACATTACTAATGGACGTTATCGTTCACCGAATCATAAAATTAAAGGCAGTATACGCGACCAATAAAGGGGACTTTAAGCCAATGACCATCACTGCTGCTGCATCAAAGATGATATAAACAATCATTCCGAACAGTCGTGACGATTGTCGGAGTGCCACATCGAACCAATTCGGATTCAAGCATAAGCATTGAACTGAAATAGCTATCCTTACGTTGAAGAAAACAAACAGGGACTTTGCCTATTGAATGTTAGCAAGGAACCTTAGCTTTTGAATGCAAAAGAAACATTTGATCTCGTAAATCACTGGACACTGTTCAAAAACATGTCAATAGAGGGGGGGGGCAGCTTGGATGTTGCCAGAAGCAGGAGTGTTTGATGCAATGGGAAAGCTCAATCTCGACCCCGTTTCGAACCACTAATGTCATTAGGGCAGGGAGGCCTCCTCTCGATTCACCTATCGAATGAGTAAGTAGACAGTCGACATGATTGGCTACCTCTTCGCCGTGTTGGGTGTCACATTGACGGCATGCAGCAGGGAAATTGCCAATAGGTATGCAGACGACATGGTCATGTTGACCCCACATGTCGATGCTTTCAGATGATTCTAAAAAATATGCGAGACTGAGGCCGCGAAACTAGACATCAAGTACAATAGTAGTGAATAAGTGTGCATGCTATTGAAACGACACAACCAGAGGTTCCAGTGCAGAACGGGCTTTGGGCTTAACGGGGCCCAGCTGGAGTAAGTGAACAGGATCCTTTCCTTGTGGCATTTAATAACAAATAGCCGTCGTGATAATGCTGATGTCTCTAAAACACTACACAAACTGAATGCGGTTGGCAAGAAGAGGATAAGAAAATTCAACTTATAGAAAATGGACGGGAAACTGCAGCTCTTTAAAACGTACTATTATCCTATCTACCGCAACTCATTGTGGGATAAATTGACAAGGATAACGATGAGGAAACTGTGAGTAGCACTCAATGACACTGATTGGTGTCACAAGAAGAACGATTGCTAGCCTATTATTTTCAAAATATGATGTTGACCGTCTGAAAGTACGAGTAAGAATTAGTTCATACAGCCTCCAGGAACGAGTACGAGGAAGAATTAGTTCATACAGCCTCCAGGAACGAGTACGAAGAAGAATTAGTTCAAACAGCCTCCAGGAACGAGTAAGAGAAAGAATGAGTTCATACAGCCTCCAGGAACGAGTACGAGAAAGAATGAGTTCATACAGCCTCCAGGAACTAGTACGAGAACCCCAATCCCTTCCTGGATGCCGCGTGAAATAGTGAGGGATACAAACTGTCCCCATTCAAAGAAAGAGGGACAGAGCCCTGCTGGTGCAGAAATTTCTGTTATCAATCGGAATTATGTTCTTCTTCTTTCTTCTTACTGACACCAATTGTATGCGTGTGAATGTCATATCAGCTTGCAACTATGTACACATTGGCTGATTGGTGGTGCAGGACATATGTAGATATATACTTCATTTCACCAGCATTGGGTTTCTTTATGTATGTACTCACGTAGAGTGTCGACATACAAGGTATCCATGTGCATGTGTGAGCTCGTTTGTCACCAACTGATTTTCTATTGTCGTGTATGTTCCTCTTGCTGCTTACACATTTGATCGTAGGGTACGTTGTTTAAACGTTTTGGTTGGAATGTCTTAGTAACCTTATTTCTATGAAGCATTGCTGCTCCATCGAATGCCTCAATAAAGAAAATTATTATTATTATAACTCTAAAATATTACGTAGGTAATTGTTCACCGTGGAACTCCCTAACAGATTACCCATTTCAATCTGAATGGTATCAACTGAAGTGTATTATAATTCACTAGGTTAGCTTGTTAATTCATTATTATAATTTTTTTCGCACTTTTCAGTTGAGCTGGTGGTTGCCACAGGGGTCCAAAATCCACGTCAAACCCAAAGAGCTAGCTGTACTGTAAATTCAATTTTAGAATACTGCTAGAATGGACTCTTTAGCCCGTACCAGGCCTACTACTACTACTACTTAAATGCACCGGCGTGGTACAGAAAACTGGTTGGGGTCTTTTTCCTTTTCGCGGATCACAGGTGCAATTGGCATCATTGCGTGAAAACTTGTTAATGCTATGAACTGGTTTGTTGCGCATGGTTGACATCTGAGTTGTTCGCCATGACTTGCTTTGTTAAGGCTTCAAAATCTGGTATTGAAGGTGAAAAAGCGTTACCTTCCTGAACTGAACAACGTTGGAAAAAACATATTCCTTTTTGAATAGTGTTTAATGAGATGTTTTCAATTGACTTCGTGACGCTCACATTCGCTGCCCGCCACATCAACTGTAGTGACAATCCAGTTACGTCGTAATTTGAATAACCAATACTATGTCATTTATCACTTAATCAAACAAATGGTAATGTACAATTTAATTCCAACATACAGACTATTTGTGTATTGACTGAATCTATAGAACTTGGAAAACACGCATTGCCATTCAACTTCATTAAGCGACAGTTTTGCCTGCATTGCGTTCATGTTGCAAGTTTAGAACAGAACTTCCTTAGCCTACAAATCAAGATAACAGACCATTTGGCATCGTCTGTTTTAGGACTCTGTACGTAAGCCCACATTGACAAATGAATTACAGGACTCATATAATTTGAGTAATAAGGGAGGCGTTTGTTCATATATAAATGACAGGCTGACTGTGGTACCGAGACATGAACTCGCTTCATCAGGCCAGGAATTGAGACTCTATTTGTCGACATTTATTGTGATAACGAAGTTAAAACAATAGGTATGCTTTACCGTTGAGCCTCTGAAATAACGGTAAAAAAAATCGCTATACGAGAGGAAGGAAATTTTAAGTGGCTTTGATGTAGCTCAGTGTGATGTGTATATTATGAGTAATCTCAAGGTAAATTCGCTTCAATATCATAGATCGAATTCCGTTGATGACTATTGTAACAAATTCCTGTCACATGGTTTGTACCTATTTATTACTAAACCAACGCGTACAGCTGCTGGATACACAACTTTAATAGGAAGCATTTTTACCAACGATGTTAGTAGTGCAATTCGTGCAGTTGTGATCATTTCCAACGACTCCGACCATTACCCAATTTTCATTCAGAAACCAAATTCTCACGAATACCATAATCCGACTATAATTACCTATCGTAAGTATAACAACCGCAACACTCAAAACAATCCACAGTAAACTCAAATGATGCTTCCACACAGTTCTGATGCATATCAAATGAGCTGCTCGAGGGGCATTTCCAGCTTAAAGCAAAAGAGCTCAGCCACAAGCAAGCTAAGAGTCCGTGGATGACACTTTGTTTACTTGTCTCACAAAAAGAGAAGGACAGACTCTACCGTAGGTACAAGAGGCTTTCATCACTAGTAGAGGTGCAGTTAAACAATACAAAAACGCGTTCACTAAACGGACTAGCATTGCTCGTGAAAATGATGTCCAAAATCTGATTGAGACTCCTCAAGGAAATAGAAAAAGCCGGGAAAATCATAAGTAACCTCCTAGGAAAAAAAATATATAGTAATTCGGATCCAATTATTATTGATGGTGAAGTCATCACTGATCCACAAATAATTTCAGCTGCTTTCAATAGTTACTTCAACAGTATTTCTTATACTCTAAGTGAATCAATTATTAGCAACAACATCCTTTTTGAACATTATTTAGAAAATGCAATTCCTGAACAGCCAATATTTAACCCTATCCAAGCGATGTATAAGTACATAAGTAGCATGTCATGCTAACTATGAAGTTAGTTTCAAAATTGGCGTCATCGTGTGCCAAACCATGTGTGAGTAATGTAATAACCACGTGTCAGACATTTTCTACACCCAATTTTTTTTTTAAATGTCAGTTGAAACAGTAAATTGTCATGATAAAGTAATGGCCGTTCACCATACAAATTTTGCCTTTTTTTCTGGAAATCAATAGTCCACTGTAATGCTTTTATCTATCTTGACATATGAAAAAGGGGAGAACAGCTGGAGGATGTCCTTCAACATTCTCCATCAGTTGGTAGGATGTAGAGGGAAACTTACTCCCCAACCTTAGTTATAAATTAATATTAAATTCATCCAAATAGCAAATGTTGTCTTCAGAGAAGCTCACGAAGACTTGGTATGTATCTTCTGTGTAGTTTAATATTTCTGTAATTTGGCCAACGTGTCAGTATACCTAAATAGACTTTACATTCGTAAATCCTTAAAATACAAAACTACTAGATAGATATTTGAAACTCCTTCGAAATATCACGAATTATTGAGAGTATTTGATATGGCACGCTGATCCTGATCACATGATGGTATGTTTTTTACGCTAAAAAAATCTAGGTAACTGCTTTTTGTTTCGTGGAAATATTTTATTTGCATGGCCCTTACCGTCGATTATGCGTTATATATTCCACCAACTATGAAACCAAAGGGATCCGCTGAAACGGTTCAGGATTGTCAAATAATGTTAGTCTGCATGGGCGTAGATTCTATTCGGGTTGGCGGTTTCCCCTGATACCTATTGATTCATTCACGACGATACCTCGTAACTTTCAAAGAGTTCTGTGGAAAACAAATTCCAATCCACGAGCCTGTCACGAATAGCTAAAAAGATAGTTGATCCATGGCCGTGCAAGCGTATTATATCTCGAGTAGCTCAAAGGTTGTTTGATCCACGGCCGTATAAACTGGTACGACAAATAAGAAAGGACTAAACTCAAGTCAAACCCAATTTTCCGTGTTTGATATTTTGAAACTTTCCTGCAGGAAGGCGGTGCTCGATTTTATTTCCAATTCTTCCTTCCCACGTACCAAAATTCACACACTGTTCGATCCCAATGCAGTTATGACGGAACAAACGTTGTTCAAATTTCAGTCATCTATGACCCGAGGAGGCTAACTTGTAGGGTGGTGACGTGGAAGCGTTGTGAACCTTAACGTGAATGAGTTGTGTAAGGCTTTAGGGGCACTTAACGGTGACAACTTCAGTTACGGAAGCGACACGTGAGGAGGTTGTTTTGATTGTGCTGTATGGGATGGGGCCATGGGAAGTGCGAGTGACTGATAAAACATGTTGAATATTTTATTTGAATGTATTATGAGCTTGGCAAGAATAACCCGAAGGAATATAATCGGGACGCGTGTAAGAGACACCTGCGTGCGAAGGGAGTTATGAGAGACATCTGCATGCGAGGGGAGTTATGAGAAACACCTGCATGCGAGGGGAGTTATGAGAAACACCTGCATGCGAGGGGAGTTATGAGTGACACCTGCATGCGAGGGGAGTTATGAGAGACACCTGCATGCGAGGGGAGTTATGAGAAACACCTGCATGCCAGGCGAGTTATGAGAGACATCTGCATGCGAGGGAGTAATGAGAGACACCTGCATGCGAGGGGAGTTATGAGAGACGCCTGCATGCGAGGGGAGTTATGAGAGACACCTGCGTGCGAGGGGAGTTATGAGTGACACCTGCATGCGAGGGGAGTTATGAGAAACACCTGCATGCGAGGGGAGTTATGAGAGACATCTGCATGCGAAGGGATTAATGAGAGACATCTGCATGCGAGAGGAGTTATGAGAGACGCCTGCATGCGAGGGGTGTTATGAGAGACATCTGCGTGGGAGGGGAGTTATGAGAGACGTCTGCGTTGGAGGGGAATTATGAGAGACACCTGTATGCGAGGATAGTTATGAGAGACACCTGCATGCGAGGGGAGTTATGAGAGACACCTGCATGCGAGGGGAGTTATGAGAGACACCTGCATGCGAGGGGA
>SDVV010024184.1:0-12628 GCA_016164225.1 Gammarus roeselii
CCCCCCCCCCCCGTCCGTTAGCTGATTCGGCCACAAAACCAGTTCCGGTACCCTCCGCCCCCTCGTTTCTACGCTTACCCCGCGTACGAACTGGTTGAGTCAAGGTTGCATGCATCGCGTCCTACCCCCCCGCCCACCAAACTGACTCTAGAAAGCGGTTCTTGCACCTATACCTACTACTCCTATACCCCATTGCTCGTCATAATTCAATGACTACGTTGGTCATTGACTAAACATTTAACACCGTGGATTTTACCATCGTGTGTCAATCAGTATGAAGATCTCATTGTAAAACCACTCTAGAAGCACCAGGAACACTATCAACAACATTAGTATTACCAAGTAAGCTCACCTTAAATATTTAGCATCCAATCAATGCAATGACCAAACATCATCAGCTGTGATCTTCGACCAGTCTCCCGGTCTTATGTTGTGTTGTAAAAAAGATCCATTTCACTCGTTCAGAACTGGTGGTAGATGTGTAGGAGCCATCAGTACTATATTTCTGAGATATATACCTTTAAAATTTTAGATCATTGTACCGTTAGCTTGCCATGCATCGAAACAGTTTTTGTTGAAAAGAAACTGAGTAATCTATGCATGTTCATAGCAGCAGCTTACAAGCCACCCTCCGCTAACATAATGGCTGAGCATATTATTCTATGTGAAGATTTCTATGTAGATTATATGAATTACGTTAACAACGATAATGTTTCAAAACTGCTATATTGATGAACAGCCTTACTTTATTACCACTTGTGGCCGCCGGATCAATTCAAAGAAATCAAAGGCAATCAAATCCTGTACCGATAGATACTTATCAATGACTGACGAGCTATGAGTTCGCTCGACCCAGGAGTTGTCTAGGGTGTTTACCCAAATGACACTCTCCAGCTATTCAGTTGAGTTTGTCGGGAAGTTATATGAATTTTCCATAAGTCTGCTTCTATGTGTAGGGAATGAAACCACTGGACAACACAAAAATTCTTAGTTTATTTATACTCAAGAGATGCTCTGAGACTGGCTTCAGGTTACTACCCACTCACAGATGACACATCCTAGCAATTTTATGCACGACTGCGTGCAATGAGACACAATAACAAAGAAAATACAGATACATATATGTGTACTAGTTTAAACAACCGGAATACCACGATTACTAGTCACTATCCTAACACATACGCAGTAGGATCACTTAAATGAATCAACTTTAACCAATTACCGCAGGCGGAAAAATCCTCTGAACAACAGATTGAATCTTTGTATCACGTAGATTATATTTATAGTGACGAAGTACGCGCTCACCCGGGTCAGTGACTTGCGGTGTCGATCTCGTTACACGTTGCAGATCTCGGCTGACTTTCCTTCTTGATGACCAAATGGCAGTGAAGTCGGTGTTGAATCCCAAGTACTTTCTATCTTGAAGAGTCGTCGACTAACTTTGATGTTGAATGTTGACTAACTGTGGGTTGTCTACGGCGTTGTGAGATTTAGAGGCGTTCACTGCGTTTCTGGCGGCTCTAGGACGTGCAGGTTTTACGGGGGCCTCACATTTGATTGAAGACAAGCTGTGCTCCCGTTACTTGGTGACATCGCCTTATATTGTCTAAACGTGACGTCAGCGTCCACAATCCGCTCGAGCAAAATCCGGGCCACTCCTCTAAACAATGTCGCAGTTCAAATAGATATAAAAGATATAAGTAACACAAAGTCGTAGGGCCAACATCTTAACAACTATAAGGCAACCAGCCTTAACGAGAACGCAATGTAACCTTACATACTAATAACATCTGTTTAAACATCCTGTAGTTTAACATTGAAGCATCGGTTGCTGAGGGCACGCAGGCCCCTTCAGGCCCCTTCAGGCTTCTTCAGGCCCCTTCAGGCCCCTTCTCATGCAACGCGCTGTCTGCACGTCCGCTGGCCTCCTTATTTGTTTTTTTCCTTACAACAACAAGTTTAAAAGACTTCGTGCATAGCGGATACAACATCCTGGCCGGTGTTGCGTGGTCGCAGCTGCGCTTCAACCAATCACTGCAGTGAGGGCTGTGTGACTGATATAATAATATAGTAGCATATACCATATAATGCGGTAATTTCTGTAGTATCTTCCAGCACGCAGGATCCAGCTGCACACTAATAGCTAAACCTACAAAATAGACAAAGCCAAAGGTAAGGTCATCCTCATAGAAATAGAGCCAATATACTCAATGAATACTCTGTGAACGTCGATAAGAATATTGCTGATAATACCAATGAAACCAACCATCTCAAATATCTATCGAATAACAATTGTTTCAATTTTTTATAGATTTTTTTAGTTATTCTCAATTATCTTACCTTAATTATCTTATCCCATGAAGAATAAAACTAGAAATATCAATAGCTGCTCAATCAGAATCGTGAAGAAATTATCAAATATATTGTCTCCAATCCTAGCTTCAATTGTCAACAAGTTCTTCGTACAAGGAAAATTTTCAAACTCATTAAAAATTACTAAAGTGACACCCATTTTCAAAGGCGGTGAAAAAACAGAACTGGAAATTATCGACTCATCTCATTTCTTCATTTTGTCTCCAAAATAGTTGAAAAATATCCAATAAGAACATAACCAATGTTCTTTTAAATCACCTGCAGTACACGAATAATAACTTAGACTCACACTGCATTGTGTTCTCACTGAAATTTCACTTTCGTAAGTTCTTTGACTGTCTTTATCATTTAATCTTGTTATCTAAACTAAGGTATTATGAAATACGAGGATTCGCTAGTGATTGAATCTTTTTATATCTGTCCAACCGCCAGGAATATGTCACTGTCAACGGGATACAATAAAATATTCTCAATAATACTCATGGTGTTCCTCAAGGTTCTATTTTAGGGCCCTTGTTTCTTTTCCATATCGTTAATGCATCGTCCTTCTTCAAACATACATTGTTTGCTGATGATAGTACCTTGTATACGTACATCCCTTTAAAAACCCCAAACAATTAAACTGCCTCACTTAACAAGGAACTCGATCATGTAAGCAAGTGGCTAACTGTAGAACCGAATAGGGGTAAGTGGAAAAAAAACTAATTACATATTATTCTCATATAGACGGGTAACCTATTTACCCCTCAGAAAAAATAGACAAGACAGAATTCATGCGATAGACAACACTAATTTTCATATGGTGTATATGATAAAAATCTATCATTCATACATCATCTAAATTCGTTATAAAATAAATAAATTACTATCTCAATCTGACGTTAAAACCATGTTTTTCCTTTGTTCCGGCCATTATCAATTTACGGAATTGAAGTCTGATATGGAGCAGACACAAAAAACTAACAAAAAAAATCATGCTGCAAAATAAATTTATCAAGCGATAAATAACGTTTCATTCAATTCGTATACTAATAATTTCAAAACCGTAAATATCCTGAAACTGGAAGATCAATTTAACTTTCGAATTGCCCAATGCGGGTTCAAATTTTTTACCTGAAAAGGTGAACAATGATCAAGCTCTATTCAATTCAGCTAGGAAATTCTCGGATGTGCACAGCTATTGCACAAAAAATACGAATAACCTTGTTATGTGCCGTTATAATAGATCTAAAACAAATTTCAAATCCAGTTCAACTGTGCTAGAAACTGGAACTTGTTAACTTCTGTTTACCGTCAGATTGACTTTCTTTCAGTCTTAATAACAAGACTGAAAGAGCTATAGTAATTATCTGACCAGCCCAAGTAATGATTCATTTATTTGTATAATCCTCTCACAGTCTCTCAATTGTATTTAAATTTGTCATCTTGTTAGAAGAAGATGAATATTATTACCAGCGCTACGACATTGGGGTATATTTGAAATATCTTTATTTTATGGTAATACTACACTATTGTTAAATTGTGTCAGGTATTTCACCGTCCCTGTTTGTTGTTTCCATTTGGTGTCTTGATCTAAATTCAATCAGGATTTTTCTTTTTGGTCTCAGTGCTAGGTAAAATCGATTGGTTCGTACGGAAGGATTTGGTTGCTCCAGAATCTCTGAATAGTTTCAGTTGAGTCTTAAATTTTGTACGCTGAAATATACCAACTGTAAAACAAATCGTGACACGTAAACTGTGCAATCTTGTTGTAATAAACTGTTTCAAACTGTTTCAAACGGTTTCAAGTCATACAATGAACTAATAAGTTAAGCGCGATGGGACAGCAGGAGTTAATCTACGAAGAAACTGAACATCTCAAGAAAAAAGAAACAAGTTCATTTTCATTTGTATTTATAGACTGTGATCTTTCCGGAAATAAACGGGGGATAGAACATATCATTTACCGGCAGGAAATTGCTAATAAAATTGCCGATCTATTTTCCCGCATGAGAAAATAGACAATGAAAAAAAAACATACATCGACGGCCGCCTGTAGAATACTTCATAAAGGGATTACGACAGTTGTCTTTCCGATGCTTTCAAATGACATGTTTAGAGGTCGAGGACGGTCTTCATGTCCTCAGTAACGTGTTCGATGGAGATCGATGTACTACAGCACTTTGAGCAACGAATTAGCTTCGATCCAGCTCCACTTGATGGCTGAAGGTACGAGCCTCATCAAGGATTATTGCTGATGAGATCATTACGGATTAGAAGGAAGCCGCTGTCATTTATGAATAACGGTTGCTGCCGCTACTGCAGAGATGATGGCTCATAAAACGTGAGTGCACGTAATACGAACCCAGATGATATATTCTAGACTGTATTTTCGTTTTGACTGTTCGATTGGAGCATTCTTGGTACGTTTCATGATGTAGGGCATCCATCTTATTGCAAAGGAAGACATCCATCTCACTGGAAGTGTTGTTTGACACAATTTATCAAGATTTAATTAATCATTGTCACTTATTCTTATTACTGTTAATGGCCAAATGCAGATTGATCCACATTAAATCATCTGGTGTCAATAGGAGAAGATGATATTAGAGAGCATACATTCACTGATGCGAGCGACAACGAGAAGATAGGATGCTCTATCGGAAATGTAAATGCATACCAAACAGTCAGAGAATGGATCTTCTAACTCGAATCAATATTGATATACTCCCCTCCCCCAATGTCAATTTCCGTCCACCTGCTCAACAAACATTATCATTCAAACCTTGAACCTGCTCCAGTTCTTTAAATCCCATTCCCTTCTTCCCTCGCGTTGCAATTTTTCCCGTCGATGCGGAATGTCAAACCCACTCAGGCTACATCTTTCGTGTCACAAATGACGGAAGAAGAGATTCCTCCAACACAGGATGGCTGAAGAAAATAAGAACACAGGTGACATGTGACGGATGGAGAAACCACTCTATCTCAGGCTTGCGGCTTGTATCAGGAAAACAAGTGGCAAGTAATGGATAGAGAAACAACTCCAGAACAGGATTACCACAAGAATTAGAAATGCAAGTTACATGTGGCAGATGGAGACTCCAAAACAGATTTGCAGCAGGAACGATAGATAAAGGAACAAGGGATAGCGGCCGCTGAGAAAGGGAATGGAACCGCTACCAAACCGTTTAAAACTGACACGTGTCAGTATTGAAACAGCGATCAAGGATTCATGCTCTACTCAACGATTTTTTTTGTTACTGTCCTTCGATCATCAACTCGACTGCTCCTCAAATCTGTCTTGAATGAGAATATTAATAAGCCCCCAACGCTGACCTCCCTGGCAGGTGGTGGCAGTTTGATCTCAACGACATAGACCCCCAACGCTGATCTCCCTAGCAAGTGATGGTAGTCTGAGCCCAACGACATAGACCCCCAACGCTGACCTCCCTGGCAAGTGGTGGCAGTCCCAGCCTAACGACATAAACGCATAGGACATAATAATGCCCCGTCTGGCCTCAATGACAGCTGGGCTGATCAGCTGACTGGGACATTATAATGTCCTGCCTGGCCTTAATGACAGCTGAGCTGAGCAGCTAATAGCGACATTTTATATTGTCCCGCCTGGCCTTAGTGACACCTGGGCTGATCAGCTGATTGGGACATTATAATGTCCCGCCTGGTCTTAATGACAACTGGGCTAAGCAGCTGATTGGGACATTATAATGTTTCGTCTAGCCCCTAATGACAGCTGGGCTGAGCAGCTAATTGGGACATTATAATGTCTTGCCTAACCTTAATGACAGCTGGGCTGAGCCGCTGATTGAAACATTTGAATGTCCCGCCTGGCCTTAATGACAGCTGGGCTGAACAACTGATTGGAACATTATAATGTCCCGCCTGATCTTTATGACAGCTGGGCTGAGCAGCTGATTTGGGCATTATAATGTACCGCCTGGCCTTAGTGACAGCTGGGATGAGCAGCTGATTGGCCCGCCTAGCCTTAATGACAGCTAAGCTGAGCAGCTGATTGGCCCAAACTAAAGGTATGATCGTAAAACCTGCTCCGACGAAGGCCTCAAAATGCTCTCTGATAATAGGCGCTGATGTGGAATAGGAGTTCGGTGAGTGGGGAGGTTGGTCCGGGTGAGACCCAAGGAGGCTATCCGCTAATAGGTCTCAAATTAGAGTTGCAGAACGGAGAGTGGAGAGATTATAGTGCTTGTTGTTTTATAAATCATTAGCTGTTTTCTTTATTCATGCATCATTTGGGAAAAAAAAACAGCTGCAAAGTATCGTGAGTCCGCTATAAATTTGCCAAACTTTCCAACTCGATCCAGCACTGCGGCAACAAGCCGCCTGAGAGCCAACCAGGACCGTCATCCTGTCCTGGACGATCCATCAAGGCTTTAAAAACCGTAGCTCGTTAGAGAAAGTTTTGATCCCTAGGACGGAGCTGCGGGGATGATGTAGCCGATAACATGGGCTGATCAATGGGTCCCGGAGGTGCAGACTTCAGCTGAAAATTCGAGCAGAATTCAGTTGATAACTCGAGCTGATCGATGGGTCGCAGAACACAGACTTCAGCGGATTACTCCGGTTGATCGACATGTCTCGGAAGGGCAGGCTTCAGACACTAACTCAAGCTAATCGACATGTCCCGGAAGGGCAGGCTTCAAACAATAACTCGAGCTAAAAAACATGCCCCGAAAGGGCAGGCTACATACCATAACTCGAGCTGATCGACACGCTCTGGAAGAGCAGGCTTGAGACATTAACTCGAGCCAATCGACATGTCTCGGAAGCGCAGGCTTCAAACAATAACTCGAGCTAATCGACATGTCCCGGAAGGGCATGCTTCAGACAATAACTCGAGCTGATTGACATGTCCCGGAAGGGTAGGTTAAAGACAATAACTCGAGCTGATCGACATGTCC
The DNA here is from genome assembly GCA_016164225.1 of Gammarus roeselii. Classification (NCBI taxonomy): domain Eukaryota; kingdom Metazoa; phylum Arthropoda; class Malacostraca; order Amphipoda; family Gammaridae; genus Gammarus; species Gammarus roeselii. The sequence continues at coordinate 7,290 of SDVV010024184.1, forward strand.
CGGAAGGGCAGGCTTGAGACATTAACTCGAGCCAATCGACATGTCTCGGAAAGGGCAGGCTTCAAACAATAGCTCGAGCTAATCGACATGTCCCGGAAGGGCATGCTTCAGACAATAACTCGAGCTGATCGACATGTCCCGGAAGGGCAGGTTCCAGACAATAACTCGAGCTGATAGACATGTCCCGGAAGGGCAGGCTTCAGACAATAACTCGAGCTGGCGACATGCCCCGGAAGGGCAGGCTTCAGACAATGACTCGAGCTAATCGACATGTCCCGGAAGGGCAGGCTTCAGGCAATAACTCGGGCTGAACGACATGTTCCGGAAGGGCAGGTTTCAGACAATAACTCGAGCTGATCGACATGTTCCGGAAGGACAGGCTTCAGACAATAACTCGAGCTAATCGACATGTCCCGGATGGGCAGGCTTCAGGCAATAACTCGAGCAGAACGACATGTTCCGGAAGGGCAGGCATCAGACTATAACTCGAGCTGATCGACATGTCCCGGAAGTGAAGGCTTCAGCCGATAACGCGGGTGAACTTCGACTCATAACTCGAGGCGTTCGTCGGGGTCTCCAACTGGAAAGCGTTATGCATAAATTTTCGCTAATCTACGTATTTATTTACGGGCGCCCGCAATGAAGAAGAGTTCCAGATATTTGGATATGAAATAGTTGTGGAATTAGATGAAATTGTAACCCGTATTCAGTGCCGAAGTGTCTTGCGGGTTCTCGTCTCCAAGGTGTAATCCGTCAACGAACATCAAACGCTTCTAATTTGTTTCTTCTTATTGCTCCCCTTATCCAAGAAAGTCGGGGAGTCATGCTGAACCCATACCTCCTTCATCATATCGATTGACCGACTCACTTCAAATAGCTCTGACCCTAGAAATGACCACCCTCATCCAATATCAAATTCAAATTCTTTTGTTGAAAACATAGTTTACGAACATTATGCAGTTACAAACAAAACATCAGTTCAAGCCTTTATTTAAGCACTCAAAGTGCTTTCAGGACGCCGAGCTGATCCATTATCTCCTTCATCATAAGGATTGATCGCCCGATACCATTAGACAGATTGCCAAGCTCTGCTCCTCAGACCAAACTTAATCCTGCAATGTCGAGTCCTCAACAGAGGTTGTTGGGACAAGGTTTTGTGGAGGGGCCAAACTCACGGCGAGGCGTTGGTAATTTATCTCGTAAAAGTTCGAGGTCACCTGGGCATCAGAGATCAATGAAAACAACTGCAAGCTCGGCTGCAATCAAAGATTGGGAAACCATAAATCATATACTACATGTCACATGACACATTTTCGATCAGTTGATATGTGGCAAGAATTGATCAACAGATTTATTTGGCGCTGCCTGCATTTGACGTCTGAACTACTGTTTTACACTTTTCATATTGCTGGAGCAAAGATAACCATTGTTGGAGCAAAGATTACATCGCCTCAAATAAAATAAGCTATATTAGCAAGCAGAGCTGCAACAAGCGCCGCTAAAACGTGCGGTGCTATTTGGCCCCGCTATTTTTTTCTAGCTAACCCACAAGCGCCGCTATATTTTGAAACCATTTGCAAATTCACCAGCGCCGCTAGTTTTTAGGTCGTTTTACGCGCTAGTCGCTAGCGCTACTTTTATAATGTAACAAAAATCGTAAATTCTAACACTATGGCTTAAACGGCTGGTTTAGAACGCGTTCGAACGCGAAGTGAGAACATCAACATATTATCTCGCATGATACCGGTATGAAACGTGCTTCGACGCGGTATAGTTCGACCGTTGCCCAATCGTTGCACGTTGGCATGCGGCTGCAGGCTGTAGCTGCGCATCAGTCAACACGTGTCACTCGTGGTGTGAGGTATAAATGTGTTCATAGTGCTATGAGCGATGAATTTGACAACAGCAATATCTATACAGGGCGTAGATTGATGTGCAGTTGGGAATTCGACTCTTGAAACAACTGACATAAGCCTAGGTGATTCTGGCTTATATTAAAACTAGCGCTAGAAGAAGCACTAGTGGCGTTATTTGTGTAAACCACTAGCGACCGCGGTAGCGCCGCAACACATTTCCAGCATCAGCGGTAGCGGCGCTGGTGTTTATGAGTAGAGCGGGCAGCTCTGTTAGCAAGCACTTTGAGCGATGCAAAAGCATGACAGTCGAACCTATCAAAACAGTGTAGGCTGTTGCTGACTGAGATATACTCAACGATAAGATCAACATCATAGCTTACTCGAGACCGTTGACTGTTGGAAACGTTTAATAATAGCTGTTCCAAAACTCTGCTAAATGATGCACTTAACAATACTGTCGGCTTTGTATTTGAATACTCATTCCGTCGCTAGACTTCATGTAGACATTGCAAACATTCCAGCTAGGCGTCGGTCGACAGCAACATTCTGTGAGCTCACCCTAGCATCCAGGTTGTCGTACACATACGCTGAGCTAAAGCCAGCAGCTATAACTTCAGTATTAGCAATATAATATTGTAAAATTTGCTGAAGGCATCAAGTTCACTTGTATTTTGCGTTTTTACACGCGCATGTGTGGTCTGAACTGGGATTGCCATTGTATCGCGTATTTATTGAGAGGAAACATGATAGGAAACAAAATTATCCAACCCCAAACTCAAAATAGGCATTCGTGGAATCCTATGTATTTTTCACTATGACCAGAGTGTTTTAGGAACACCATCGAGCTAAATGCAATTATTACAAAAAAATCGTTCGGAATGATGTTTAAGTTTCGAACAAAGTTTCAATCATATGTTTCAGTAACTGAAATTTGCTGGAAAAAAAATGGTCATCGCGATTAGTCATCCAACAATGCATTAAACCAGCTCATTGCTTCTTGTAATTGCTTCAAACCAGTTAACTGCTCGAATCCAATACTGATTCACTAACGCCAACATCAAATCTCGTCGTACAATAAAACGGTAGAACAAATTACGAGCAAATATTTCCATAATATCGCATCGGGAATGATGATAGAAGGGCAATCACTCTGGATATTGCATCAGTTCAAGGCAGAGACAATGGTTGATTGGAGGCAGTGTTGGTCAAACAGTGGTGAGAGGCTGCTGTTCATCAGCGGACATTAATAAAACCCCTAATCACAGTTGTTGTTGTTCATGAGAACCAGCTCCTCATGCGCTATTGGAGTCGCGACCAACGAAAGGCACTAAAGTCATGATACCCCCCAGCATGTTCATGATGGGAATGTTACGACGGGTGCTGTTCTCTATGTTACACCTACACCAATAGGAAATTTGATGCTGTCCCGCAGGCTCTCCCACAGATCATGAATCGACGTCACAGTATGATTGATCCTGTTAATTGAAATGGCTAGGCACGACGTAATGACGTGCATGACCGCATCAGGAGCGTCCGGCACTGCAGGCACAGATTGAAAGGAGCGTTCTCCGGTCTATGTTTGTATGAATGGCGGCCCGTGTGGTGCCCGCACCTTAGCTTCGACAGTGAACTCTGTCACTCTTGGGCAATACGAACTTCTAGAGGTCCACCGTTGGCGAGTGTTATAATAGGGCCGTGTTAACACTATGATCAGCTTCTACTAGGGCAGTGAAGGGTGTGTGTATCTGTTCAGTCATATATGTGGCGTCTGTAAGTTAGGGAATGGTGGTGTGAAGTGTGGTGATGTGGGCTGCTGGAGTGTGATGTATTGTTCGGTGGGTTTGGAGTGGGAGAGTATGTTGTGGCAGGGACGAGCGGGTTAACAATCTCATTAAATAATCGTGTCCCCCTCAAATCGAAATGATGTTTGAGAGGGTTGACGTTGGTTTCCTCATGCGGAATAGGAATGGGTCCGGTCTGAGCACATCCCGTTGCGATGCGTTGGCGTTCGAAATGATGGGTCTGATAAATTGTTTGAAGAGTAATATCATTAAGTCCTTTGAATGTCCGTACATAGTTTTGATAAGTGATCGGGCCACGTTCAGTCTAGATTTGGTTTTAGGACTGATGTTGTTTGTGTAAAGTTTAAAACTATTTCTGCGCTGCTACTCCTTGGATCGTGGTAGTGGGACGGTATGGCATGTAGTATTAACGAGTGTGACATGATTATTGATGCGGTGTTCACTGTTTTCTGATTTTCTTTCTGTTCAGGCCTTCGTGGATGGTCTATGTGAAATTGATATGTAGTGTGGTTGTATAGCGTTATGTTCTGGAACCGTATTGTTCAAAGGACAGTGGGGTGTGGGTATTATTATTGTTTAGAACCTGTCCTTTCAAAATATCGAGGAATCGGAAGAAGAAATAGGTCTGAATGAGGTTGATTCTGCGAGGGCTTTGTTGGTTTTCAGGATGGGAGTTTTTTTTACTTGCTTCCAAGTGATGGGTATTTTGGTCTGGATGATGTAAAAAGATGGTCAGTGTTTGTATCAATCTGTAATTTGTAAAGCTGATTGAGTATCTTTCTTTTGGTTTGGATGGTGTGGTAGTTTGAAAATGTTCGCATGGTGTTTCATGAGTATATCAGTTTAGTGATAATCTGATGGTGTGGATTGAACGTTGGGAGTTATGACTTCCCCATGAGTGTCTATGTGATTTGGGTTTTTATTGTTCATTCTCCTTTTGAGTTTCCATAATTTCGATGGAAAGATTCGGAAGATGGTGTTTGCCAGAAAATCCCGCTACAAGTTTGGCTGTTACTCACGAACGTCTGTGTCTATTTCTGAATCAAAGGTTTGGATCTGTACGGCCCTGTTGCTGGTGAAGAGTAAATTGCGAAGTGGTTTCACTGCTGAATTTTACGCTTGCTAGTAGCCAGGTCAGTGGAATTGAAGCAATAGACGAGCCCTGTGGTTACGTGTTGTTTGTCTGCATGGATAACCACGGTGGTGAAATGTTTTGTGACTGTGCCAATATATATCTATGGAATGATTGTTGAATTGCAAAAATGTATGAGGGAAGTGGTTCTAAGTTGGGGAAAAAAATTGATAATAAATGACTATCGGGAGGTGGTCATTGGTCATGTCTTGGTTGACCGCTCGTTGACAGCTTAGAACGAGATTGTGGAACCATAATGACTCATCAGGAGATTCTGTTAAATGTTGTAGTTCAACGGTTTGGGAGTGGAAGTGTCTGGGTGTGAATCAGTGTGTACAGTTCTTATAAGCCAGTAGTTATCATTTGCGTGAAGTCAGCTGGATCAATCGCGTTGGTGGTGGTGATGAGGTAGTTTAAGTTGGGTGTGTTCTGCGCTTGACATGCGCAGGATAGAGGAACAGTAGTTACATGTGACGAGAAACAGCCCTGGAGATAGGTGGCGCGAAACAGCCCTGAGGATAGGTGGTGCGAAACGGCTCTGCGTGTTAT
>SDVV010024186.1:0-12628 GCA_016164225.1 Gammarus roeselii
TATATATTGATGTGATTCCTGTTTACCAGCCACAAAGGTAGTGTTTAAATGGGCTCCTCTGTTCATGCTTAGGTGACATATTGGGTGTCGGCGCAAGTTTGATTCATGTTGCAAACTAGGTGGTTGATGAAAAATTGGGTACTGATTATTCAAAGTATAAACAGCCCCTCTTTAAATCCATGAAATGTGAGTCAAGGTTCCCGTTAAAGTTTACCAACCTTACTAATGAATTTATTTGGATCACTAATCATGTGTACGAGATATACCTGCCGCATATGGACGAGAAGCCTTATGTTGAGGAGCCATGGTCGAAGCAAACGAGGGTGTACTTGAGTTCCAGAAGTCAAGGCTCTTCTTGTATTATTCGTTTTATGATGCCAAATGATCATTGTGTTGGATCATGCGACCGTTCCAAAGCAAACGAGGGTGTACTTGAGTTCCAGAAGTAAAGGCTCTTCTTGTATGGGAGGGAGCCTCCCATATCATTAGGTTGGGAGAATGTTTCAATGTAGGAATCGTGTATTTTACATCAAATCTTTTGCTTACTGGCCCCTCCGCACGTGTTGCTGACGAGATACGAACTGCTGGAACGTACTTTCATCGCAAAACGTAACCTTCTCCCAATCACCAATGGTCCAAGTTTGATACCATCGAGCAAAATGCAATCTTTATTTCTCATAGCTAGTCAGTTTTTCTTGGGCTAGTTTGAAGCTTTCCATCACAAATTCTTTGCTCAATCGCCGTGAAACAGTGCTGACACTCACCTCACATTCCTTTCAACGCAAATCAGCCAGCACCCTTTTTGCGCAAACTAGTTGGAGATTTTGAAACATTAACTTTCCTTAAGGTGCCATTTCTCTTCACGGTTTTCCTTAGCCGCCCGATTGTCTTCTGGTCCGAATAACTATCCTCTTTTCAAGCTTACTGATAACGGTGTGTTCAACTGTTTCTACAGCACATCTATACAGCAATCTTGCGCCCAGAGTATCCTTCTTCGTGTAAAGTACTATTTGAGCTCTATCGACTCCAGAAAGGGAAGCTTTTATGCTAATTTTCGAAAAGTGTTGGCGAAAGCTATACGCGAGCATAGCCTACCCGTACAATGGTCAAAGGGCAACTGTTGGTTGAACTAGTCAGAACCAGTACAACGTGACTTGCATCAACCTTGTACAATGCGCGTACATATCATATTAGGAAGAATATTAATGTCGAAGTAGGTAATATGACAAAGATGGTCTTAAACTTTTGCTAAAAACTGGATTCCGAGACAGAATATCAAAGACTAAAGGCTTGATAAGAACGCACAAGCAGGATGGTTTATATTCATCGAAATTGAAGTGTCCTTATTAAGATGGTTATACAACGATTGATTGATATGTATTGTGATTTAAGTTATCATACAGATACAGACGCCAGGCCGGATCCCTCAGGATGGGGGGTGGCCGACGGCAAAGCGCATCTGACACGCTCTCACTCACACAGCTGAGCCCTTCTGCGCTTAAGGGTCCGGTCGGAAACCCCGAACACACACTCTGGGTTACGTGTGCGGTCCGAGGTCAATGTCAGCAGCGAGGCCCGACAGCGTGACTGGTTAACCCCCACTGCGTCATGATGACCGCCTCCCCCCCACCTAACAACAGCCATCCCGTTTCTCAACGAAACGTCAAGGGCGGGAAAGCACATTGGGACAGCGTTGAAAATCATCCATTCACAACTATTCTCAAGCACGCCTATTCATGACACGCTCTCTCGCTACCTCCACATCCAAGTCTCTCCTTCTAAACGCCTGCTTCACACCATCCAGCCACCCAAACTTTGATCTACCTCTAGTCCTACGGCCACTCGTCTCCGCCTTGGTCACATTTTTTACCAATCTTTCTTCATCCATCCTCACCATTGGCCCGAACCATCTCAGAACACGCGAATCTACTCTGTATTGCACCATCTTCACTTCGTCGTCATTGAGCCTGTCTCTCAGCGACACTCCAGCCGTGCTCCTCAAATATTTATGTTCGAAATCATTTAACCCTCTTCTCTCCTCTGCTCACCCCCTCCGAGTCCCAGTTCCGAATAGCACGGTTGGGACAATAACACCCTCATACGTCCCTCTCTTTGCTTCCATCCCCAACGTCAGGCAGTTCATTACTCTCTTCAGTGCACTAGGTACTTTACACCCCTCCTTCACTTGCGACGTCACCTGAGCTTCCACTAGTTCAGTCTCCACATGGGACGCCAGATACATAAAACACTATATTTCTTCCAAATAACTCTCCATTTAGGAGGTCTCTAATTCTGCTCGCATCAACAGTCCTCGAGCATCTCGTTACTTTACTTCTACCCACGTTCACTCGAAGTTTCCTCCTCTCACACACTCAACCAAACTTTGACACTGGCCTTCATAGCTTCTCCGCCACCAGCGCAGTATCATCCTCAACAGCAACTGGTTCGCTTCCAACAGTCAAGCCACGATCCAGCACACTGCGTTCATATTCCCGACCACCCCTGCATGTTGAGATTGAACAGCCAGGGAGACATCACGCAGCCTTGTTTCAGACCCACTTTCACTTTGAACCAATCACTCGCCTCGCTTCCCACTCGAACACAACCTCGGCCGCCAAAATAGAAACTTTGTACTGCTTTTAACAGATTTTAGCCCACTCCATACAAACGTCCACTGCGCTTCCCTGTCAATCCTGTTCCCAAATTCATGAAGGCCCAGAACACATCAGGAACAAGATACTTCTCATAGACCTGTTTCACTGTAAAAATCTGATCGACACACCCTCTACCACTCCTAAAGCCACACTGTTCATCTAATATTTATGATCAACACTCTCTCATACAATTAACGTACCACACATAACGAGCTGATACATCTTGAATTGCAGCCTTTATTTTGATCTCCGTTGCCCTTAGACAGCGGGCCAATGCAGGCACTGCGCCACACAATCTGTCGTACGCCCATCACAAAACAAATGTGAAGTAGCCTCACCAACTATTCGACAATCGTTAGTCCAGCCTTCTCAGGCACTCAATCGCAACGTCATCCAAACCAAGGGCTTTCCCTGTTTTCATCACCTCCACCGCCTCCTGCACCTCTTCCCTAGTAATGTCTGCAACAAGTCTTGCTCCAAAAGCCGGCCTCCGCGCACCCCCACTCACAGCAAACATTGTCGGCCTCACTGTCATCCTCGACATTCAACAATTCATTAAAATACTCGACCCACCTTTTCCGTACACTACCACTATCCGTCAAAAACTGGCGGTTTCATCTTTCACTACCTCTTCCTTTCCGGTCACTCCCTTTCTCAATCTCTTGACCTCTTTCCAGAGGTTAAGAGGGTGAGTGATCATATTATATCAAAAATAGCTGTCGAATGAGATGGACCGTGTATCCTGGCTATGGATATTTAAATGTTAGGTAAGATTGGCATCAATTCATTCAAGTCGCTGGTGCTTGCACCAAGCGAACAAACCTAAAGCGAAAGACGGACATAAAATATTAGTTGCCGAATCAACTTGTGCGCAAAGACAATAAACTACGTTGATGTGTGCATGCCGTGGTTTTGGATTTATCCGATTTGAAGCTCCCTCTGATAGATGGACCAAAAGTTAGCAACTGATTTGTTCGTATTTATTGACTTGAATTAACCCATGTATCCTGGCTCAAGATAAGTGCAAGTTATGCTCCGCTTTAATGTAACTGGGTCGTTAGTACTGCAATACCTGAACAATTGACCTATATATAACGGGTGAACTCAGAATAAAGGGCTTTATAAGATCCTGTGCTACTTGTGTAGTTTATTACATCATTTGCAGATATTGGGTCAGTTTATTGACTTATATTACGGTGACACAAAATCCTCCAGCAACAAATAAGCTTGTTTAGAAACATAGATCCATCTCACAGAGGGCGCTTCAAATCGGATAAATCAAATTCCCAAGCCTGGACGTCTTGCTGCAGATCAGATTGTGGACTTCATCGCAAGCTTCCCAATAGGGACGTCATGGAATGGTTATGATCAGTGGTACCGCTGAGAATGCGCCAGTTGCCCATGGAATCATTTGCTCGTGCAAAGATGGTGAATCAAATCATCAGCCCAGCGATGGGTATCTGCGCAAATGGTCATGATGAATTACGTTGATTAAATGCAATCGATTTGGTGCATTATTGGAAGTGTTTGGGTTGCACCTGAATTTCAACTATTTTTCTCTACTTTTTCATTTAATTATTGACTAATGTATGAAAAATATTTTCTTCCTTTTCATAGAACTATGGCAGCCCGTCGCAACCAGCTAGCGTGGGATGCTTTGATCAGTATGGCCTCAGCCCGATTTACCGAGGAATATCTGCAAGAATCTCCCTCTTCAACCTACAACTCTGACAGCCGTTCAACGTCGAGCGGTTCTCCTCCAACTTCTTCATCCACTTTCTCTTCTCCTACTTCCTCGCACTCTTCTCCTTCCACCGCCCATTCTTACACTTCCTTTCCGGGCTCATCTTCCACTTCTTCCTCTCTCTCTCCTACTGCTTTTTTCACTTCATCTTCCTCTGCAGGCTATTCCTCTCCATCCACATCTTCTTCAGAGCTAGAAAATAAATGAAAAAGAGTCCCTGTTCCTATCCGACTCAGTACACTTTGACCAGACACTGCAAACACAGCCAAACTTGTGGCACTAATAAATATCCTTGCTGCAATTGTGGACACGTGTTCCATCACAGAACCACCTATAATAATCACATCCGCACTGGTAGTTGCCGTCCCAACCCATGAAACACAATAATATGACTCCCAAACACTCATGCCACTTCAACATAATGTTTGGTAATGAGAGGACACCCTCATAAAACAATTAGAGTAGATTATCGTTCCCGTGCCAATAAATAACGATCCTTTTCAGAGGAAACCCGCTGAGTTAGCACAAGTTTTGTGCTCGGACTTTAAACTGCACGTTAGTTTGTCCAAGATTTGTTGGGTTAATATTAATGTAGACTCCGTGAGGCTGGTCAACAGCCACCCTAATAAGATGAGTGTCGGAAACCAACATCCGGTACCAAGAAGAAGGTTCTACCATCGGCCACCAAGATTCCGGACGGAAACAATAATCTGCATTGAAATCCTAGGCTATAAAAACGGGCAAGAACCAACACCAAAGGAGCGAGACTAGAAACTCCCTTATTGAGGTAGGAACATAGATCCCAGTAGAGAAAAAACATTGAAAAACGTTCTCACAGTCTCACCCCGCGCAGGCAGGGGGTGACGGTACCTGTATTTGAATGAAATTGGTTATGAGCATGCACGAAGGGACAAATAATATTAGCAGAGTGACTTGCCGTCTCGCAAAACTCGGGGATTGGGTCGCAACTTGATCCCTTCAAAATAACAAATCCTAGAAGAACCGACAAACCAAAAAGCCACGAGGTACGCAAGTGCTGCTACTTCCACCACTGCTGACACAAACTTCTGAGTGACACTCGACTCTCTATGACCAGCATGTGCCGGAACAGTTATGCATAATCACACCACACCCAACTTTCATGAGTTCCGGCTTGAATAACAACATTAGGAATCTCCCGGAAGATCGAGTTGATGAGTTCATCGCCTGCGATGAGCCGTAAATGCCATTACATACGTTGGGCCATTAATGCTCACCCCCTACATTAATGCTGTAGGGGGTGAGCCGGCGAAGACGAAAAGAAGGAATGGAAAGTCTTCGAACCTAACAGCTCTCAATGTCCATTTATCCACGAGACAGATGACCGCGACTGCCAACAAACATCAAACCAGAAGCTAACGGAAACAAGCCGGTCACCTCTGTCAAGCCGGTCACCTCGTCTGTCAAGACAAATATTCAACTCACTTTGAACCAACAATCAAATACAGACCCGTTGATGATGCACCCATACATCGTCGACACAACTTCCATATACAAACTCACCATCCCCTGTAGCAGCAACACTATCTCAGCGAGCCCAACGATCGCCCGTAGTAAAGGCGAGGGACCTAACAAACGCACCGTTGCCCAGGCAGTCATCCACCACTACAATTGCCACTGCATTACCACTGCATTGCCGCTGCTTTGCCACTGCTTTGCCACTGCATTGCCACTGCATTCCAGCGGAAGGCCACCTGAGCAGCGAGCCCCACCACTGCAGAAGCAAAAAATACCTCAATGTCACCGTGCGACCGATATCTCAATTGAATCGGGTACCATTTAGTTCAATACCACGTCGGTGCGTGATCTGTGGGAACGCCCGCGAGATATCATTGACTTCTTCAGGGGCTTGGGCCTAATTCGAGGGCTTGTACTTGCTGAAACATTGAGAAATGGGCAGAAATGGACATGTCGGTGGGTTCTAGGCTTCAGGCAGTGCGACGGGCGTGGCTCCTCTACCACAGGAGGAGCTGGGGTTCAGCAGCAACAACTACGACCTCGAGGTGCTCGATACCCAACTACCACAAAGCCAGAAGATAAGTAACAGTCCCCGAACGGCAGCTCGTTGGGCACAGGACGCCGACAGACTTATATTCATCATAAAGAGCGGAGAGAATCAAGTCCAATTTTTTATGTTCTACATCAGAACAACGATCCTCTTCAGCGTGAGGGATATTTTCTACGGAGGAATCGTTCTTGAAATCGAAATGCAATCCAGCACCTCAGCCGACTCTTAAAACCCACCGGCTACTTCTCAACCAAGCCTAGGGTGCAAATGAACGTGTTTTTTACTCAAGGTGTTTTAAAGTAAAAAAATGTATTTGTTATGTTATTTTTTATTGTCTTTTCTTCATTTCGTGTTTTTCTTTGTAGAAATATGTCTATACCATCAAAATATATTGAAACAATCTCTTTAGGAATCTTATTAAACCTATATCAAGTAATTTATGATTTATTAAGCATAAAACTGCTATTTTCAAAGTTTCAATGGATAAAAAAAAATCATGACCTAACTCGACAATTAAAATCTAAAAAAAAATAGTTAACCTAAAGTTTTTAAACTATTCCTTTTCAAGTTTACCAATTACGGAGTGACATTGCTTGACTCACATTACTCAGTCAGTTACGACCATACACAGAAACATCTTACCAGTGACTGGGGACTTGTAGCTTGGCCACCTGCCGCGTGGCGCCGCCTGCGCTCGATTACAAGATGATGCAATATGCAAGTATGAATATTGCAATAAGATTAACGTCACCGTAATGCGATATTAGAATACAGCATGCACTCTCATTCTATTATCCTATGGCCTTCAACTAACGTGATAATGGATTGATTTGCATTTTATGGAGTTTTTATTTAAAAATACTTATTTTTAGGGCAATGTTTTTGTAATAAACTATTTAATTTTAATTTTTAAAAAGCTGTTTTTTTGTTTCATATTTTGCCAAGACCACAGGTCAAAAAGCTCCGCGTAGAAGAAGAGTCAGCATGAGCAATTTACAGTCAAAGAGATCAGACACCCTCCTCCTCTTAACAAAACACGCACATTCGTGACCGCAATAAATCAAACAGACCACGTGCTCCAGACAGCACATGCTCCCGTGAAATCTAACTAGGTCCCCCAGGCTGACTAAGATTTATATTACAACAATACGGATCTCTACAATTCACGTGACCACTTCAGACCATCACGGTCTGACGGGAAATTATCCTGGTGACAGGGTTTCTTGAGGGAGCAACTTAGTTCGCACCGCTGTCAACAAGCGTTAGGAGGAAGTGGGTAGGGAATGATGCTGATAGTTTCCCCTGGGTGGGATGATCAACGTGGGGGAGTGAATAGCGTCCGCAACCTCTCGTTGCACAACTTATGCTCTATTTGGAATTGCAGGATCTTTTTCTCAATTCTGTCCTGGGGGCAGTCTCTTTGTATCGTTATCTGTAGAGTCACTTTAGCCTGCCAATAAGCCAGCAAGAGAGAGCTCCCTGGCCCCTGGCGTGAACCAGGGGGCCGACGGGGGGAAGGAGATACCTCATTTTGGGAAGGCCAGCATGTCCTCCGGAGTGACAAATTCCAAGATCCCAATAGCAAAGAACGTCAGTCACTCCAGGACGACCAGCGCCACCTGGGCCGAGGACGATCGAAAAAACGACCGCATTGACGAGCTGACCAGTAACAACCAAGAAATCAGGAATCTACTAAGCCAAGCGACCAGCCTCTCTGAGGAGGAAGCTGAAGGCGTCACCGCAGACCTAGACAGTGGATATAGTGAATGCTCGAATAAGTCAGATATTCTGAATTGGAACGAAATCACATAACGAAGCCTGAATTGATCAATCATTTCTAACTGTAAAACTGTAAACGGTTAACAAACTTTCAATAAAGTAAGACATACCGGGAAGAGCATCTTGTAAAGATCTGCGGTGAATAACCTAACTGTGGTTAACATTAAAATAATGGAGTATTTTAACACAAACACTCCACACAAATTCGGTGGACTAGTTCTCCAAGGCAATGTCGATCTGATAGTCTGAAGGTATACCAGCCGTTTTGCAATTGAACAATCATGAACGCCAGTATTGTCGAAATCAAGTCTGGAACTGGGCTTCCTAAAACGGAATTCGATTCTCGCCATCTGAAACTAAAGCATGCATTTACTCACTTCCTCGACCAACACGTAAACCTGTTGTTCTCCCGCTGCACAGCACACCTCTAGTATACGAAAACGCCATCAAGTTTTGTAGTCTTGTATGCGACTCCAAGCTCACGTGGGAACCTCGCACTGTAGACCAGCTGCAAAAGTTTGATGGGAATTATCCTCTCGGAAATATCCATAAAATTCAGTGCCGACCTGGACAGCGGCATGATTTAACATCGAACATTAATACGCTAACGCCTTGACTAGAGGGCTAATGTTTACACTTCCGTCACCAAAACGACTCTCTTACCCATTTCGACCATCGCAAACAACGCTATGCGCATCACAACAGGCACGTTTCGTTCAACTCTCATCGAATCCCTGGATATGCTAGCCCACGAGCTTCTGCTTCCTCTTCGGCGAGACAAATTTTCGCTGCAGTACTATTTCGAGACAAGACCTTCATCAGCAGCCAGCCCTCAACCATATCACCAGTATTTCTGCTAGACACCTCCTAGTCCCTACGCGTAGACAACTTACTGACCTCAATAGCCATCACTCGCAAGGCTATAAAGCCTTCATTCTCTAATCGAATTCTTCGAATCAGCACATCTACCTGTATGATCAACCCATCGCCGATTACCCTAGATATGCAAATGTACCCTAATGACTCTACTGCAATCAATATATACAGCCAAAAATTTTTGAGGCTCCTCTGGGAATAAAACCCCGATATCAGTCATATTTACACTGACGGCTCTAAAACCATCGACGAAAGGGAGCTGTAGCTGTGTGCGGGTTGACCTCTCGTTCGACTACCCTTCCACATCCCTATCAACCAATTCAATCAAATTATAGCTGAACTCTAGGTGATATCGTGTCAATTCAAAGTACATTACATGTGTTTACAAGGTAGCATGTATAGAACACGGAAACGCCCTGCATATTATGCCTGGTACCAACGGATCTCATGTAGCTGTAATACACCCTACTATTGCGTTTATTCAATCATTAGGTGGGGAAACCTTCTATATTATAGATTGATCACAGGTCATGTAATCTTTGTTATATATAAACCGCTTGGTTTGCACAAATGGTGGCAGCCGATTTACAGCTATTTTTTTACCTGGCGTGATTGATAGGGATGAAACTTTGTTTACTCGTCAGAGCAACACACAATTGAATTAGCAGCCTCAGATTTTACGAACAAATTACCTCTCCGAACACGTAATATTTTCAAACAGCCTAAGAGCTCCTACTCGGCTCAAAACTTAGCATTATGCACACCCCGCCGTACGCGAAATACAACACGACCTCTCAACAATGCCCAAGTCAGGTCAAACGGTCGAAATCTGCTGGATCCCGGGTCACACAGGATTCAATAATTTCTCCTATTCCCTTGCTAAACTGGTGTTTACCCGTCATGACCAATTTAGCACCACACATTCTCGAGATTAGTTTCATATCATAAATTTCCGTAAAACATCCCGATGGAACAATATGTGGAAACAGAGTGGACAGAAAATATTTCCAGTCAAATCCTCACTTGGAGAATAGGAAACCAAATATTCTAAAGGGAGAAACCGGATAAACATCAGCTGTCACAAATTCATTTCGGTCTCTCATTTCGCACATTCAAGTTGTGCATTTGAAAACTAAGTTTAATTTGCTCGACCTAAAATTTGAAAACCCATTACTAAACGATGTAAATAAATAATCTAATAATAATAATCAACCGCTTGTGCACGAGACACACATGGATAACCCACAACCATCTAATGAACGTAGACGTGCGTGGGACCGGCCCCACAACCATATATCTTGTGCCGCCAAGAGGTTATCAGCGTAAAACACTTACTGATAAAGTGCAGCGTACACGCAGCGGCTCAGCCAATTTAAAAATACTGAGCTTCTAAAAGAAGGAATTTGATTTCTATAGATCTAAGGACAAGATGCAGTACAAGGTCCCCGGAACGTACACTAAAATCATATATGTTCGATCTAGAAAGTGCAGAAAATCTTGAATTGTAATTTACTTTCAATGTCAGTTTACCATGTCAACTATGTTATTCAGCTGTGTCATTTAGGTGATCTTCCTTTCTTTTGTTCTGGTTCATATACTCACATTTCCTGTTACACTGTTAAAAATAATGACGGTATTTTAACGGAAGTGTCTGGCACTTTATTGGCCGGACACCTTTTATCCATCTGTGAAATTCAACCGACAACGTCATCATGACCGCTTGAACACCGAACAATGTTTCGAGTTCCGTTAAACTTGGACAACTGATCGGGGCACATTTGCTGACCAAACAACGGAGTTTTTGTGTTGATAATGACAGATGATTTTAAACATTATAAGCATTCTATTAATACACCGGGTTCGTTTATTCACAAAAACTGCCTTGTCCCTGCCGATGCTCGAACTCGCGACATGTAATACAGCAGGCAGATACGCTAACCACTCTACCACTGCGACTCTTCAACGTGAGTGCAATGAAGGTGTTCATATATATCATTCCTCTTCGGCTTCGGGTAGAGCCCACTGAACATTCGCCACTAAGCTGCCTTGTCATTGCAGAGGCTCGAACTAGCAACATACAGCACTGCAACCACTCGGCCACGGTGGCGCTTGTATATGATCGCACATAAAGGGATTTTTAAACAGCTTTCCTATTCGGCCATGGATAAGGCCCACTGGACATTCGTCCAAATGAGGTCCCGCGCATTCATTGAGTAAAACTAGCACAAATGAAAAAAAACGTAGGTGAATTAACCGATTGATATTTTATACATTATAATCTCACTATACGTTACTTCCATTCATCATGACATTATTTCAAAAGAGATTGTTCTATAGTGATTTAAATGACGACTATTTAATATGATCTACAAGCAGATGAGATAATAGGGTACCACATAAGAAGGCAAGTTTTTGAAAGGGTAGGTGGATCTTTTGCTTTCAATTTTGAGATCGATTAACCTAAGTCATAAACAGCTAATTTTTGAGCGGTGAAACGATGGACAGTGATCGGTGTTCAACATGGCTTGAGAACAGACAAATAAAAAAAAATCCGTGGTAACATAACTACGGAAAAGTACGGTCTTCGAGCAGACTTACAAATCTGTTGATATTACAAATGAAATGTAATTATCCAGTAATACAATATAGAAGACAATTTCCGCTTAAACAACGGACAAATTGTGAGATTTTAAACAACGGAAATTTAAGCAGACAGTTATCCAAAATTATCTGTTGTTTCACATGTTTTTTCTAACAGTGTATCTTGTACATGTGGAAACAGTTAAATAATCAAACCACTAAAACAGCAAACTGGAAGTTTTCATTTTATCTTTAAATATCAGTTTAAAGATAAAATTATGCAGATCATGTAAATACCAGTGTACATTTTTTTTTCAAGAAAATCCCTATTACAATGTAGCATCTATTTTGTCGTGACGTATTGAATAATGGACAATAGAGAATGCTTTGCTTTGCTGTGCTGTGCTTTGCTTTGCTTTGCTTTGCTTTGCTTTGCTTTGTTTTGATTTGTTTTGCTTTGCTTTGCTTTGCTTTGCTTTGCTTATACTTTGCTTTGTTTTGCTGTGTCTTGCATTGCTTTGCACTGCTCTGCTTTGCTTTGCTCTGCTTTGCTCTGCATTGCTTTGCTTGCTCTGCTTTGCTTTGCTTTGCTTTTCTTTGCTTTTCTTTGCTTTTATTTGATTTGATTTGTTTTGCTTTGCTTTGCTTTGCTTTGCTTTGCTTTGCTTGACTATGCTTTGTTTTGCTTTGCTATGCTTGACTATGCTTTGTTTAGCTTTGCTTTGCTTTGCTTTGTTTTGCTTTGCTTTGCTTAGCTATACTTTGTTTTGCTTTGCTTTGCTATGCTTTGCTTTGATTTTCTTTGCTATGCTTTGCTTTGCTTTGCTTTGTTTTGCTTTGCTTAGCTTTGCTTTGTTTTGCTATGCTTTGCTTTGCTTTGCTTTGCTTTGCTTTGCTTTGCTATGCTCTGTTTTGCTTTGCTTTGCTTTGCTTTGCTTTGCTTTGCTT
>SDVV010024188.1:0-12627 GCA_016164225.1 Gammarus roeselii
CCGTTGATCAAGGGTTACGCCAAGGACCATGTACTTAGGTCAACGCATGCATCCGTTGATCAAGGGTTACGCCAAGGACCATGTACTTAGGTCAAAGCATGCATCCGTTGATCAAGGATTACGCCAAGGACCATGTACTTAGGTCAAAGCATGCATCCGTTGATCAAGGGTTACGCCAAGGACCATGTACTTAGGTCAACGCATGCATCCGTTGATCAAGGGTTACGCCAAGGACCATGTACTTAGGTCAACGCATGCATCCGTTGATGAACTCAAGAAAGAAGTGAGGAAAGTCCTCGCTTCGATCAACAGTGAAATGCTCGGGAAAGTCGTCGCTAGGTTTGACAGTCGTATTGAGAAGTGTATTGCAGCTGACGGCAGTCATTTTGGAGAATAACTGTATGGGAAAATGGAATTATAGATCGTGTTATTTAAATGAACTTTATTTTACATTTCTATATTTTATACGAAAAAAGTTCTGGCTATTTCAAATGTACAAATTTTTGATGTCCACCCTTCATACTTGTACCACATATAAGCCTTTAAACGTCAAATGTTGTTATTACCGTTCTGTAACGTAAGATGCTGTAATAACCGTTCTAACGTCAAACGTTGTAACCGTTCTAACGCCTAATGTTATTAGGAACCTTCTGTCGTTCAATGTTTTTATAACAGTTCTAACGTCAGATATGTTGCAATAACCGTCAGAACGTCAATATGTTTATACCGCTTCAATGTCAGATTTTGGATTGCCCGTTGTAAAGTCAAATGTTATATATAGACATTCTAACGCATAACGTGTTAGACCCGTTCTAACGCCTAATGATGTTATAATTTTTCCAAAGTCAAATGTCGAAATAACCGTTTAAACGTCAAATGTCAGGGCCGTGCTAACGCCTAATGTTGTTAGGACCATTATAACGTTCAATGTCGTAGGAACCGCTGTAACATCATATGGGGTAATGACCGCCCTAAAGTGAAATATTCTAGTCACCTAATGTCTTTTTAACCATTCTTAACAGCTGAACGGTAGCGGCTCCGGCCTTCTACCTCAGGTTGTTGTGGTCGCACCAATGAGCCTCTTGAAGAGTATAGTGATATGCAGCTGGGGCGGAGCAGTGTTCTGGTGTATGTGTCTGGTGAGTAAGACCTGTGGAAGCACTTCAAAAGGGTTGACGTCAAGTAGAACCATCAACAAATATCTATTCTAAGGTTACATATTGTAAATCAATTTCTAAACTATTATTATTGAAAAACACAGTAACTGATGGTATGAACGAGGAGCGACGATCTCTGTAAACGTCAACAAACAATCGCTCCGTGAAATCAAAACAAGGTAATTCATGCATCAATTTCTTCAACGTCAACTCTTGCCCTGTAAAGTCCACCGGGAAAGAGTTAGGGGGACAAAAGTTCAACAAGCTATGAAGTTCTTCGCCAAGCAGGATCAAGGGCGAACTCATGCAATGAAACAACACGACGAGGATCACGAACATGGGTAGATCTCTTCGGAAGCTGCCTCAATGGAAGAGGTACGTCTTCACTCAAGTTTATTCATATAGACACATGTGCTGACTAGAATCACATGGAGAACACAGTCCTGCAAGAACACCTGAAACCGCACACCAAGGAGCTGAAATGCGACCTAGCAGTGGAACCAGCAACAGGCGAGCAATACTCCGGCAAATGAAGCGTTTATAAGAGGAAACATCGTTGAAGAAGGGTCGGAAAACCAATCTCCTAGCACGCTTAACGAAACCAATCATCTGAGATGCGGACTTTGCAATCATAGTGAAATAGCTTTGAACTTAAAATAAATAGTCGTAAAATTACATTATTGTCACCAAAATACTTGACGTATTTCAAAAATATACTGTATATTTAATACATTTTTGGAGATATTGAAAATACAAATGTTGGTAACATCGCTTTGTCGAAGGCCGGGATCCCTAAGATCGTCTCAGCTACAGCTTGTCTTTACCCTACTCCAGAGTCGGTTTGTCAAGGGCAATCTTGCGCAATTTGGAGTTACACGTCTTACCACGCGCAGATTAAATCGTTTTACCGGTGTTTTTGGGTTACTGCAATAACCCAAATAAGCGGTGGCAAAGCGAAATCGGACAACCCGTGTAACTCTGCAAGATATATTGCCTCACCAATGACAAAATTCCGCTTTTAAAAATACCGTATTGTTTTGCCAAGCTCACTTGAACGTAGCCCTGCAGTCACTTTAGTTCATTGAAGGGTCAACCTATTTCGTGTTACCCTTCTATGAACCCGTGGTTCATAGAAGGGTTACCAGAAACTAGATTTTTGGATATCTTCGAGGAAAACTCTGACAGGGTAACTACACTTATCCCATGATTGCCATTACCAATCCGCACTTGGACATCTTTTAGCCCCGTTATGAAATCAGCTGTACGCCAAATTGTTCGTTTCATGCAGGGCTAATGTTGATAATTGAATATTTTATACAGAAAATATTCTCCATTGGAAAATAAAAGCCTAAACCAACTTGATTTTTCGTGGTAGTGAAACGGTTCTTTGATTGTACTCTACTTAGTCTGTTATCAACACAATTTCCGAGAGACTTAGAGACAAATTTACATTCTCGTGCACGAAAGGTTCAACATTATTTTATTTTATGGAGTGCGTGGGAGTTTTAATCTAGAAATCTCATGTTCCGCATAGGCCGGCCGTATAGACCTTCGGCCATATTGAAAAGGAGTAAGAAGGTAGCTTATATCAACTTTCGCGTGCATCCATCATTTTTTTGCAGAAAGATATGGAAGATTTTGCTGAGTTAAAATCCGCAACATAAAAAAAAATAGGCCGGTAAAGTTACTCGAGAAAAGTGATAATTAGTTAATACGCAAAAATCTGCTTTCAATTCAAAATATGCTCATACCTCTAATTTTAATGTCAAAATAGGATAAATAGACACCCTGAATACGAAGCTACAACTGAATAAAAAAATGCATAAAACTATTGATATTAACATATTGAATCAGAACTATAAACAAGTCTGACATACAATTCTCACCTAACATTGACAGGAATGCAAATGTCGCGTTCTAACACACGATCATAATAACAATAGATGGAGAGTCTTACACGGATTGAACAGATTATTTTAGGAAGATAATTGATTATTCAGGGGTGAACATGATTCAAGGCAGATAATTTATTTGTTGAAAATAATGATATATGGTCGATGACATTTGTTGATCGATAAAATGATATATGGTCGATGACCTCTGTTGATCGGTAAAATGATATATGGTCGATGACCTCTGTTGATCGATAAAATTATATATGGTCGACGACCTCTGTTGCTCGATAAAATGATATATGGTCGATGACCTCTGTTGATCGATAAAATGATATATGGTCGATGACCTCTGTTGATCGATAAAATTATGTATGGTCGATGACCTCTGTTGATCGATAAAATGATGTATGGTCGATGACCTCTGTTGATCGATAAAATTATATATGGTCGACGGCCTCTGTTGCTCGATAAAATGATATATGGTCGATGACCTCTGTTGATCGATAAAATGATATATGGTCGATGACCTCTGTTGATCGATAAAATTATATATGGTCGATGACCTCTGTTGATCGATAAAATGATATATGGTCGATGACCTCTGTTGATCGATTAATGATGTATGGTTGATGACCTCTGTTGATCGATTAATGATGTATGGTTGATGACCTCTGTTGATTGATTAATGATGTATGGTCGATGACCTCTGTTGATCGATTAATGATGTATGGTCGATAACCTCTGTTGATCGATTAATGATGTATGGTTGATGACCTCTGTTGATTGATTAATGATATATGGTCGATGACCTCTGTTGATCGATTAATGATGTATGGTCGATAACCTCTGTTGATCGATTAATGATGTATGGTCGATGACCTCTGTTGATCGATTAATGATGTATGGTTGATGACCTCTGTTGATTGATTAATGATGTATGGTCGATGACCTCGGTTGATCGAAAGTTGAGTCTTTTTCTGGTAACCTTGTAGAAGCTTGTCACGATGATTGGTCAAGTACTTAGCATTATAAAAATGAATCAGTAAAATATTTTTTTTTACACTTAACACATGTTAAATATGAAAACATTTTTCTGAAATAGAGGACAGCAAGAAATACAGAGTTTGATAATGTTACAAATAGAAAGAACAATTTATCCAAGTAAATAATACATTGTTTTATATCAGAAAAACTGTAGTTTTTGACAGCTATGACACAAAATATTATTAATTTTATCTATACGTTGTCTTGATTAAAATGTGAGAAAGTTGTTCATTTACATCATGAGGAAAAATTACTCATGCTGAAGCAACATCTAGCGACGTATACTTAAACGACCAAAAAAGTGAATTAGCAGAAAATTTAACCAATGTGGGAAGAGGAAAACACCACGCCACTAAAGGTTAAGGCATCATGAATTATTCACACCTATGAACTCGGCAACATGCTGAAAAATAATTGCAATCATTTTGACTTTTCAGACAGCAAATAATACAGACAAATTTCAGCGTTCGCGGGTGCAAATGTCTATGCAGATAGGTCAATTTTAACATCGACGGATCGGGATATTACCCTAAAACATTATTGATCAATATACACCAGTTACTTGCATGGTTTATTATTGACAATTAGCGTATGGCTGATAGTTGAAAATTAACTATTTATTGTACAAACTTTACTTGTGAGAATGTTAGTGATATAATTGCACCCAATTTGTACACAAACTAACAGCCAGATGATGTTATTAGGAACCTAATAAGAACAACTGATTTACAGTTAAACTGAACTCATAGGAGAGGAGGGCATAATCTCGACCAGTATTATCATTAATGTTTCAGGGTGATCTCGATGAAGGTTACTTGAACTCTCCCGAATAGATGATGCACTGGGCAGGACTCATTCATCGCAACTTAATTTGCCTTACTTCATGAACGCAAACGTTTGCAGGGCTCAATCAGACTATAAATAATGACTATATCGTTTTATTTCTCTAAGCAGAGAATATATATGAAAATTACATTGTTTAACTAATTAAAAGTAAGCATTCGTCCCTGACACCCTATCAAGTTTATCTGTTTGTGTTGTAATAAAAACTTAGAAGTGCAGCGTGTCAGGGTAGGCCTGAGGGGCTCAGGCCTTTGATTGCAACACTTCTTCAATTCCAACCTCAGGCCACTGTATGAATTTTGGTGTGAACTGTCTCTAAATGGTTATCTGTGATTTTGAGAATTAAATAATAATCGACACCAAAATTACAAGAAAATATCAGAATACCAATTGACATATTAAGTTTAATATTATTTTCACTATGACCAGACTTTTGCTCATTTTAAAATTCGATAGTCCGTTCTCGGTTTGTCAATTGTTTGTGTCGAGGCCGTTTGAATGCAGCCCGTCAAATCCTGATCGACTTGGGGACTAGTTATGATTACATAAGCTAACAAACCAGACCTGGAAAAACATCAACATGTCACAGAATAGGTTCGAATACGATCTGTTGGAGATTATTTGTACAGAGAGAATTATGAACTCTATCTAGAGAATTTTGGCAATTAATATGTCTTAAGTTATACACGAAAAATATGATACAATATTTGGCGCCTCACACAAATGATCGCTCTATTCTATTCGATTCTTCATCTTACCTTGTTCTTTATAATCACCAAATATGGTCATTTTGACGATACGTGCTTGGAAAATCACACTGTTACTTTCATTGCGCATCCCACTGATACACGCATCCTCCGCGAACACGGAAATTCGCACCGTCACTACTATGGGAGCATATATTCTATAGGCAGCCATGTCGCTCAATCGTCTTATCCGTCGTCTGATGACTGGACGAAATTTATATCCACCTCATGCCATCAGGAAACTCTTCTGGCACCAGCTTTTTCAACAGTTGAGGGTCTTCAAACCATGTCATTGCCATCTGGATTTTTGTCTGGTACTAGAATTTTTGAGAGTTGATGACCTTCAAACCATTTCAATGCCATCTGGAATCTCTTCTGGCACCAGCTTCTTTGAAAGTTGCTGACTTTCGAACCAGATTGTGCTGCCATCTATCATGCAGTTCCAAAGAGTCTACCCAGAGATTCTAGAGGTCGAGAATATCAAAGAATTGAACACCTAAAGATTACTGCGGGTTTGTTTATCAAAACCACGTATGATTCAGTTGCTCCAAATAACAGTGGTATGGCTTCCTGAGTTGTGTTGGTCAATAAACTTGATTCGAGACGCTAGTTGTGCGTGTTGCATTCGTGTTCAGAACAGCAACAACGAGAAAACTTGCAGACAGAACAAGCTAAATCAAGGATCCCTGAGTCAAAAACTCATCTTCACTTAGCGTAGTTAGGCAAACGTACAAGTAAAATGATTTTGTGGACACTAATGAATGATTAGATTGTTAGAAGATAATTGTTTTCTTCATAATGCCTTACGTAAGTCGTTTTCACGTACCACTAGTAAGCGTCGATTTATAAATGTGTACCTACTCGTCGAGAGTGTGGTGCCAGCATTTTTTTCGAAAATGTTGTCTACTACGGAAAAGAATGAATACGGATTTCGGTTACTGTGTAACAACGCAATCCGAAACAAATCATGTATGTTGTGAATAAGTTGCAAAAGAGAATCATTTCAGCATGATCTAATGAACCGAAACTGATTACTTATCATGCAACAACATGAAGTGTATTTCTAAGAAATAAAATATGATAGATTTTTTTTAATATTAATACGATGAACATATGTGTTCGAGTAATGCAGCAATTTTTTGTAATGCGTTCTGGAAAAATAAGCAATCCCGATTTTAGCTCCTAGCCGTTACAAAGAGTTTTCGCGTTATTTATCCGAAGTAGTTTAGCTGTCCAGCTCCCCAGGCTAAAAACAAATACTTCAAATACCCTTGCCGAACCCTCGCAGCTATGACGTCACAATCAGGCGTCCCCGCTTGAGACTCAACCAGATTAGCTACGTAAACCAAATATATCAAGCAAACTACCAGCCTGATGAGTAAGACTGATGTATTGCTAAGCCGTCCCTGTCAGTGCAAGCTGATCACAGCCAATCTTGATGATACAGATTGATGTCGACAACAAATAAAGAAGCCGCCTTCCCATCGAGTGATGACATCACTAACAAATACGATAGAGGCGTAGCCAGTATTTTCCCATGGGGACGAGCAGATTTTCCATACCTGTCTTTTAGAATCTTTCGAATGTATTCCTTAACATTTGTGGACTTCAATTGGAGGGGCGGCCACTTGGAGTTCTCCCCGCCTGGCTACGTCCCTGCACTGCCACTAGCCCGCTGTCAAAAGTCGAAGTTTGGATGTATTTCTATACCGTTTCTCCATCTCTTGGCGAGACAGTTTGCTTCACGCAAATCTATTTTCTGTGCAATATTCTTGTTCCAATATTGACCGTGAGAACGGAAAGAGCCCTCTATCGTTCAATTATTGAACCTCCTGGGTCGTATAGTTAGCTCAAATTAGGTATAGAATAAAATAAACAAAATTTGATGATTTTTCAACGTTTTGTGCCCTTTTTCGTTGTTTCCACTACCACCCGCGCACTATACTGTATGTGACATTGTCTCATGTTTTACAGCGATTCGAAAACATGTGGCAACTTTTCCGAGTATGATCCTCTCTATGACAGACCCACTCCGTCTCTGATTCCCTCTTGCCTGACCCCTCCGTGTTAGATCTCCTGAGTGACTAACAACCTCCGTGTCTGACCCCCTCCTTGTTTGATCCCCTGATTGTATGACCCCCTTTGCGTCTAGACAACCCCTCTGGAGTCGAACCTCACTCTGTGTCTGACCACCTTCGTGTCTAACTCCCTCGGCGTCTGACACCAAATGCCGGGCATCCAACCGCGAATTCGGTAATCCCGCTATATTCAGCCTAACCTACGGTTCAATTTTTCAATTTTTTTGAGACGCGCAACAGCAATGCATGCACAAAGCGTTTCTTTGAAGTGGGCGTCAGTGTGAAGCAGGAGGGGGTGAGAGAGATGCATGCGGACGCCTCTGAGACACCGAGCGGTGTAACTCCGTCGACCACCTGTTCGTTACCAGCCTTTGGCTGTGTTATTCACCTTTTCGTCACCAACATTTAACTGTGTTATTGGCAAATATATATATTTAACTAAAGTACTTTTGTTGCTTTGTCAGGAACTTTTTGTTACGTAGATCGAATTTTTCTTGATCGCGCTTGAAGGCTGAGCATAGTTTGTGTGTGGGAGCATAGTGGTGTGTGAGCAAAGTGGTATGTGAGCATGGTGGTGTGTGAGCATATTGGTGTGTGAGCATAGTGGTGTGTGAGCATAGTGGTGTGTGAGCATAGTGGTGTGTGAGCATAGTGGTGTGTGAGCATAGTAGTGTTCGCCTCCAGAGATTTCAGTTGTTTTCTAGGTTGTTTTAGTATTTTTTGCGCAGAAACCAATTCATTTTTCTGTAATAAAAATTACTCATATGATTTACCAATAACTCCCGTTATATCAGTAAAGATAACCGTTACCGAAGTAATTATTTTTGCTCAGCAGGTTAACATCAGGGTACACTAACAACACAGGGTAAACCGGATAAATTATCATCTGCTGCTAATTATGCTGCTAGTTTCATTACAATGATTTCTATCTATGGCATTCTCCGCATCAGCGCTTGTGCTAGTGTCACTGGAGCCAACCTGCCATTCGGTGTTCCGACATTTCTTTGTGAATTAAAGCGACTGTAGTTCATCATGCCGTGTTGTTCAGTATTCGGTTGTACGAACCAAGGAACTCACTCTGAAGTTTCATTTTTTAGGTATCCTAAGTCTCTGACTTTAAGAACAGTGGTTTCTTGCAACAGGCTGTCAGGATATCTTCAATTTAAACAACGCCCGAATGTGCTCGGCTCATTTTGATGATAGTTTTTTTGAAACAGGCATGAAAAACAACGTGCTTCCTTATTTATAAAACAATAGAAGAATATTAAAGCCCGATGCTGTCCCATCAAAAGGGTTACCGCATATGAGGTAAACCTTTTTCACCGGAGCCTCAACGTGAGTTATAATAGGCTCCCCCGTAGGGCGCGAACGCGAAGCAGGAATTCGTAGTGTCATGGACGCTCGCTCGCCCATACAAATCACATTATATCCGTTTTCTCTTGTCACTGTGCTAAAATTGCGCTAATAGTTATCGGTAATTGCAAAATGATGTCATACTGGATTTCATCAGAAAATACCTCTGATCTCCAAAGATTTACAATTATCTCCGCTGTCCGATGTACAAAAAGTTAAACATCAAAGTATTTACCCAAGAATCACAAACGAAAAGTAAGCAAAGTTTCAGCTTGTCGTTTCAGTAATTTGCGGAAGAACAGTATTTTTACCTTTATAAACTGCTTTGTTCTAATCAATTATTTTGTGTTTGCTCAAAAATTGTGACCAATATGAAATATTGAAGATCTCTTCTTCAAGATGATGGCTCACTTAAATATATAGAATGATAAGAAACTACTTTAAAACTCAAAAATGTTGAGCTTAAAATGACTAGACTGGATATGCCAATATTAGCTGCATGGCTCCAACGACGTCACGGGCAGGTAGGGCGGGGCCATGACGTCCGACCACGTGATTCTGACGTCATGTCATAAATTATTCGGTCTACCCGTTGGTGTTAGTTTACCCTGGTTAACGGTGCCCACCTTTGCTGACTGACACCTTGTCTGACCTTCTCCGTGTCTAACCCTGCGTCGTGCCTGATCTCCTCTGTGTCTGATCCCCGTTCGTATCTGACCCACTCCATGTCTTATCCCCTTTGTGTCAGTTTCTCTCGCAGTGTCTGATCCCCTTCGTGTCTGACCATCTCTGTACCTCACAGCTGTTCTCCGTTCACCGGCGGGCGTTGGGCGGGCGGGAGGTGACGTATGACGAGAGCTGCCACGAGGTGAGGCTGAGACAGCTGCTGACGATGCAAGTCGTCCTGTACGGTGGGAGATAATAGTATTTGTACACACTAAATATCTTTAAGAGACCCCACTGCCTCGAACTACTTCAAAAAAAAAGTAGATCAACCTCATCTTACATGGCCTAGATCAGGTTTAATTTTATTTTGGACTCTAAGGGTTTTCCCATCCACCCAATTCCCCTCTTAATGAAACAAAAAACAAACAAATGCAAAAATGTTGCAATTACAAGCGTATTTTGCAAGCGTTGCATTAACATTTCGATGCTATGGAGAGCGGGAAGGAAGTTAAATATGTGCTCATATTCTGCGGCTCCCAACCAAATAATAAGAACTGATACAAGTAGTCCTGTAATGTCGAGTTCACGAGCAATCTTGGAATTGCGACACGACGAAGTTGCAATTTCGAGGTAACTCGTTCAATCATAGAAATTGTAGCGCTCGAGATGACTCAAGAAATTTAAAAAGCAGTTTTCCATTCTGGCCCCAGCGTTGATTTCCTTTATGCGTGGGAGTACGCAAATAACAGAAAAGAAATGAGACTAAAGTTCTTTACCTCCCTCTCAGCTCAGAGCCATCTCAATTACTCGAAAACCAAAAGACAAAATATAGTAATTTTTTTTACCTACCTCGCAGCTCAGAATCTCAATTACTCGAAAAACAAAAGACAAAATCAAGAAGTTAAACTAATTAATAAATACGACATGAATTGCATTTGTATTTCTCTTATGTTTTAGTATACTTCTAGAGTGGTCAAAGCTGACTGAGCAATTAACAAGACTAGTCAGCGTTCGACGGCATCGTGAATGAACCAATATTAGAGTTATAAAATCGAGCTATCTTGGTTACCACTCAGAACCGATCACTTGAGGATCAAGCCAGTGCATGCTAATTTTAACATTGGTGAATAAAATGCTGACATTTATAATTTTATAGTATTCTCATAGTGATGAAACTCGACATGAACAGAGTTTTACATGTCTGATTGCAAGAAGACATCAATGTCTGTCGATTCTGTGGACGCCAACGAATTTTCATTCCTAGGTAACTTAAAAAGAGTCAGAACCTCTCAAACTGTCAGGATTATCGTTAAGTAGATATCACGAAGATGCCCTGTTCATTATACGACAATTATATTTAATAATTTACTCACAAAATGTTTGTGTTCGTAATAAATACGACATGACGATCAGCATAGCCTTGCTGGTGTGCGCATTACATAGTTGCCAGTTTGACAAAGAAATTGTTTGTGTTAATAGTCGCATAAAAATGCATCACTTCTTTGAAACTTCCGAACAATAAATAATGCACTTCAATTAATTCTGACTCGTTTTGGGACATCATGAAAGCACTAGATCGACTGACATGGCGGCCATCTTGCAGTCAGTGCTGCAAAAGTGCTGTAATAGAACAGAATTGTGGTGCTGTCGTGATGAACGATGCTCAACCACCTGCTGAGCATCTGACATGAACCTAGTTTGAACGAACACTTTTGGACGCCCTTGTTTGAATGAACATCTTTGGACGACCTTGTGTGAACGAAAAATCCGACCAATGTCAGTCTATATTGTGTTGTTTCTTTTGGTTCGTGTCAATATTATCTGGATTTTAATGTGATTACTTCTTGTATTGAAATACATGAAGTGTTCACCGTAATTCCAGATGGTATCATTCAGGGTAAACTATGTTTATTCTGCACGAATGTTGAATCAGTTCTATTTAAATAATAGTACAAATTTTAGCAGCCATGCCCACCCAATCTCTTTCTACTTTCTCAAAACAATTTTTTTGTATAATATTGTTCTTAGAAGAAATTTAGCAAGTTATTTTCTAAGGGCTCCAACTAAAGTTGCTAAAAGTGTTACAAAGCTTCTTATGATTGCCGCTAGGAGCGCTGCTAATATGTTGTAAGGGAAACACCGTGTATCTCGCTGTGGGCAACCCTCGAAACTATTGCAATCGCTGTAAAATAAAAGTTTCCATCTGCCGTGAGGAGAAAAATTTTCCACTGATTTTGATCCCCTTTTTTTGATGTTGTTTAAATTAAAGCACTTCCAGTGCTTGTGAAAAAAAAAGTCTCATGTAGTGAGTATTTTACTTGTAAGGTTTGATAAAAAAAATATTTATAATACCTTGATAAACTGGTCCTACTTCAGTGTTCGTATTGTTGCTACCAAAGAATAAGAGCACAAACTGCCTATTTATATCGGAATTATCAATACATTTGTGACCCATAGAAAGAACATGCGCATGGTATGTTAAATCCTTAATAAAGAACGTGCAATTATTATTTACCTCCGTATTTGTGTATTTAAACCTTCTTACCTCTGTTGTACTTGTATGTCTCTGCGTACTGCTATCGAAAAACTTAGCGAATTACGATTTGTCGAAACAAATTCGACACTCTGTAATAACTTTGATAAACAAGTGCTAAAGAACGATACGGTATTAAACCAAAAGTGATTATTTTCAAGACCAACTGGACCAATGATATTAGCAGTTCACCCATTTCTTTTTACATTTTATTTCAGCTTTGTGGCTGACTCTGTTATCATGAGAGCCTGTTATGATACGGATGTTGTAATGTATATACATATATTTATATATGTATATAAATATTTATAT
>SDVV010024189.1:0-12627 GCA_016164225.1 Gammarus roeselii
CAGGATTACTGTACACGAGCTAATACCAGGATTACTGTGCACGAGCCCATACCAGGAACTGCACACGAGCCTGTACCAGGATTACTGTACACGAGCCAATACCAGGATTACTGCACACGAGCCTATACCAGGATTACTGTACACGAGCCCATACCAATATTACTGTACACGAGCCAATACCATTATTACTGTACACGAGCCAATACCAGGATTACTATACACGAGCCCATACCAGGAACTGCACACGAGCCTATACCAGGATTACTGTACACGAGCCAATACCAGGATTACTGCACACGAGCCTATACCAGGATTACTGTACACGAGCCCATACCAGGATTACTGTACATGAACCAATACTAGGATTGCTGTACACGAGCCAATTCCAGGATTACTGTGCACGAGTCAATACCAGGATTACTGTTCACGAGCCTATACCAGGATTACTGTACACGAGGCCTTAGCAGGATTATTGTACACGAGCCAATTCCAGGAATACTGTACACGAGCCCATACCAAGATTACTGTACTTGAGTCAATACTAGGATTACTGTACACGAGCCAATACCAGGATTGTTGTATACGAGCCCATACCAGGATTACTGTTCACGAACAAATACCAGGATTGCATTACGCGAGCAATTACCAGGATTACTGTACACGAGACAATACCAAAGTTATTGTGAACGGGTCATACCAGGAATTATATAAACGAGCCCATACCAGGATTACTATATGCCAGCCTATGTAAGGGTTATTACAAACGAACCCATACAAGAATTAATATAAAAGAGCTCATACCAAAATTATCGTGCACGAGCCCGTACCAGGATTACTATAAACGAGCCCATACCAGGAAAAATATAAACGAGCCCATGTCAGGGTTACTATAAACGAACCCATACCAGGATGACTATAAACGAGCCCATACCAGGATGACTATAAACGAGCTAATGACGAAATTATTGTCAACGAACCCATACTAGGAATATGATAAACCACCCATACCAGGAATACATAAACGAACCCATACCAGAATTACTATAAACAAGCCCACTACAAGGTTACTCTAAACATGTCCATGCAGGGTTACTATAGACGAGCCCACACCTTGATCAGTATAAACGAGCCCATACTTAGATTACTCTAAACGAGCCCATACCTAGATTACTATGAACATACCCATACTTGGATGATAATACACGAGCCCATACTTAGATGATTATACATGACCCCATACCAGGGGTATTATGCATAAACCAATAGCAGGGGTATTATGCATGAGCCAATACCAGGGGTATTATGCATGAGCCAATACCAGGGGTATTATGCATGAGCCAATACCAGCGGTATTATGCATGAGTCAATACCAGGGGTATTATGCATGAGCCAATACCAGGGGTATTATGCATGAGCCAATACCAGGGGTATTATGCATGAGCCAATACCAGGGGTATTATGCATGAGCCAATACCAGGGGTATTATGCATGAGCTAATACCAGGATTACTCTAAACGAGCCCGTATAACTAATATTATGATACGCACCGGGTAAAAAGTTCGTTATTAAGACCTCTGTAAAAACTGGCCTGTCCTTCCCATCACCAGACCCTTTTTCGCAGACATGATTCGAAACAATCATGATTCCTTCCTGTTAAAAGAGGGGAGGAGGGCAGACATTAGCGGGGCACTCCTTCATTACGAACAGCTGATGCAAACATCACTTTTGGCTAGCCCTTCTTCTCCGCCCAAGACTACAGAACTACTGATAAGAACATCACACTTGGTTGATTCCTTTCTCCGCCCAAGATTACAGGACTGCTGATAAGGACATCACACTGTTTGGCTCCTTTCTCCGCTCAGGAATACAGAACTGCTGGTAAGGACATCAAACTTGGCTAGCTCCTTTTTTCGCTCAGGACTACAGAACTGCTGATAAGGACATCACACTGTTTGGCTCCTTTCTCCGCTCAGGAATACAGAACTGCTGGTAAGGACATCAAACTTGGCTAGCTCCTTTCTTCGCTCAGGACTACAGAACTGCTGATAAGGACATCACACTGTTTGGCTCCTTTCTCCGCCCAGGACTACAGAACTGCTGATAAGGACATCACACTGTTTGGCTCCTTTCTCCGCTCAGGAATACAAAACTGCTGATAAGGACATCAAACTTGGCTAGCTCCTTTCTCCGCCCAGGACTACAGAACTGCTGATAAGGACATCACACTTGGTTGGCTCCTTTCTCCGCCCAGGACTACAGAACTGCTGATAAGGACATCAAACTTGGTTGGCTCCTTTCTCCGCCCAGGACTACAGAACTGCTGATAAGGACATCACACTGTTTGGCTCCTTTCTCCGCCCAGGACTACAGAACTGCTGATAAGGACATCACACTTGGTTGGCTCCTTTCTCCGCCCAATGCTATAGATCGCCTATTGCACTACTTCCAGCATCTCCACATCTGCTTCTGCCCCCCGTTATGGCCTCGAGGACGCTTGGAGGCCATGGAGGGGGATGGTAGAAGGATATACCATGGTAGAAGGGTATATCATGGTAGAAGGTGATACCGTGGTAGAAGTAAATACCATGAGCGACGATGTAACAGACTTCTAATAAGATGGGCGCTGTTTTTTCTACACTATTAAAAATTCAGGTCCTTCTTAGTTGGCCCTCCGGTAAGTCATCCATCATCGGTCCTTTATTTTTCACTTGGGTACTCGCCAGATTCTGACATTACAGACAATAAAGAGCATGTAATTCGTCATCCAGCATTAGACCAGCATCCGGCCAAAATTCAGGCACCTCAGAACACTGCCAGATTGTGCTAAAACAATGCATAAAGGGAAAATAATATGGTCTCAATTATCAGGAAGGTGCAAAGCCACCTCGAGTGACAGGCCGCGGTGGATCCTGTCCTCTCAGTAGGATATCCTTGAGTAACAGGCCGCGGTGGATCCTGTCCTCTCAGTAGGATATCCTTGAGTAACAGGCCGCGGTGGATCCTGTCCTCTCAGTAAGATATCCTTGAGTAACAGGCCGCGGTGGATCCTGTCCTCTCAGTAGGATATGCTTGAGTAACAGGCCGCGGTGGATCCTGTCCTCTCAGTAGGATATGCTTGAGTAACAGGCCGCAGTGGATCATGTCCTCTCAGTAGGATATCCTTGAGTAACAGGCCGCAGTGGATCCTGTCCTCTCAGTATGATATGCTTGAGTAACAGGCCGCCGTGGATCCTGTCTTCTCAGTAAGATATCTTTGAGGAACAGGCCGCAGTGGATCCTGTCCTCTCAGTAAGATATGCTTGAGTAACAGGCCGCGGTGGATCCTGTCCTCTCAGCAGGATATGCTTGAGTAACAGGCCGCGGTGGATCCTGTCCTCTCAGTAGGATATGCTTGAGTAACAGGCCGCGGTGGATCCTGTCCTCTCAGTAAGGTATCCTTGAGTAACAGGCCGCGATGGATCCTGTCCTCTCCGTAGGATATGCTTGAGTAACAGGCCGCGGTGGATCCTGTTCTCTCAGTAGGATATCCTTGAGTAACAGGCCGCGGTTTATCCTCTCCTCTCAGTAAGGTATCCTTGAGTAACAGGCTGCGGTGGATCCTGTCCTCTCAGTAAGATATCCTTGAGTAACAGGCCGCGGTGGATCCTCTCCTCTCAGTAGGGTATCCTTGAGTAACAGGCCGCGGTGGATCCTGTCCTCTCAGTAAGGTATCCTTGAGTAACAGGCCGCGGTGGATCCTGTCCTCTCAGAAGGGTATTCTTGAGTAACAGGCCGCGGTGGATCCTGTCCTCTCAGTAGAGTATCCTTGAGTAACAGGCCGCGGTGGATCCTGTCCTCTCAGTAGGGTATCTTTGAGTAACAGGCCGTGAAGGATCCTTTCCTCTCAGTAGGGTATCCTTGAGTAACAGGCCGCGGTGGATCCTGTCCTCTCAGTAGGGTATCCAAGTGACCCCAAATCAAATTGAATTAGTCGAGTTGGGAACAATAAAAAATGAAGAAAGAAACTATTTTATGACATGAACTGATTCTTATTCAAATGGCAAACATGGTTCTAGGATTATTTATACCCTTTAGTAGGGTAATTTTGTTTGTTGGATTCAGCCTTGCAGCCCTGATGGAAGGCCTGTAGGTAGAGCTGCTCTGTGCAGGCCAGCCACACTCGATAGTGATCGTTATCGCCGTTTGCACCAGGGGGCTTAAAACAATGGATAAATAACCTGCCCTTACATAGTGTTTGGTTGTAGTAACTCAGAGCATTATGGGGCGGTGCTCAACGGGACACTTATTAGGTGTTGTGTATAGTTGGCTATAGTTCATATGTTCAGTACCCAAAACAATGAAGAGTCAACCTTCACTCGATCGCCTTGATGTCAGAGCCGCCCTTACAGTTGCGCTATCGGTTCATTCCTGCCAAACTTCGAACTCGGGAATATAATATACTTAACTTAATCTGTTTAACGGGGTGTCAATTTGCGGCGTTCATCATCCCAACGTGATGGTGCAGCCTCATGTCATTCGCCGCACATTTTGCAGCCCGCGCTAAACAAGAGATCGTGTTGCACGATCACGTCTCATTTGTGGCCGGGAAGTTATCCAAATCATGCAGCATCATTTACAAAATTCGAAAGTGTCTCACAAAACTTGCAAAATAAGTCTTATGTGTCACACCGTTATTAATCCTTTTCTGACTTATTGCATAAACGTGTAACAGAATAAACCTAAAATCTATTGTTCCAAGTCAAAGCGAGTCATTGAAACATTATCGCATGCTATAGCAAACGTGAATATACATTGCCTCGTTCTCTCGAAACAGTAAATAGTCATGACAAAGTAAGCGTCGGTGATGGTACTAACTTAGCTTATTTTCCTTGAAATTGATGGTCCAATGTGATGCTTTTTTCTGTCTCGACATTTTAAAACGTGGAGAATAGAGGATGTCATTCAAAGATGTCCATCGGATGGTCCTTACTCCGAAACCTTAGTTTTGAGTTAATAAAAATTCATCTAAGTAGCAAATGTTGTCTTCAGAACAGCTCACGCTGACGAAAACTTGGTACGTATCATCTGCGAATCCTGTTATTTCTGTAATATTGTAAACATGACATTATACCTAAATACATTTAAATCCCTTAAATCCTTTCTCAATGGAATATTCTCCCATTGTTCAACATCATTAACGTTTCCGTGTTTTATTTGCAACGCTTTGAATAAATTGTCTGACGTTGTTAACGATTTTGTCATCAGAATTAACCCTTTGTTCAGTCTTCGTAACTCTAGGAATTGGCCAATTCCCTGCAATTCGTCAACAGAGCCCGACTCTTTTTATATTACAGGACATTATGAGGACGAGTAGCAGAATAGCTGCCTTCAAACGTACAGTTAAATTATGCCTATTTGAACTCGTACGTGCAGAAATTTTGTAAATGTAATTTACTTCCGCCAGTCAATAACCTTGCCAACTATTTGTGTTCTTCACCAAACTCGTTTTATGGGAGCTTGTCTTCAAGCTTTTTCCGGTTCATAGACACACATTTTTATTTATCTCGTTCATGAAGGAATCTGTCCAAATATTATTCTCAACTATTATGACTCATTGAAATATTATCATGTTCTTATATAACATGACATCCTAACTATGCAGTGTGTTTCCAAATTTGTATTTTTGTGTGCCAAACATTTCCGAGTGATGTAAAATACAACCTCATGGTAGACATTTTTACTCTGTTTATATTAAATGTTATTTGAAACAGTATATTGTCATGATAAAGGAAATTCGTGATCACCATAATTCCTTTTTTTTTCAACTCAATATTCCAATGTAACGATTTTATTGGCATTGACTTATTAAACTTTGGAGGACAGAGAATGTCCTTCTTTAATGCCTATCGACTGGTTATAAGATCTGAATGCTTTATCTAAGCAGCAAATGCTGTTTATTCAGATCACTCAGAACATACAACACACACATCGTTCGTGTACTCTGATGTACACGAACGATGTGTGTGTCTTGTTATGATGTAGCAGTATTATGATGGAGCAGTATTTGGTCGGACTGTCAATGACGCAAAATACATCGTGAATCCTTCAAATGTAACATCAGCCACCGTGTGTGCGGCTCCAAGTGCATGTTTCTGACAATGGCGATGGATTATTTCATACAGGATATTCTTAGTGTTATTGCTCTGTGATTACTCAATGAAGCACTAAAAATATGATATTCAAGTTCTCATTTTGGTGGTTCATCAAAGAGTAAATATAGAGAACAATTGTTTACAATATAAAATTCTGACCAAAATTTCTTTCCAAATTCAATCATACGAAATGTGATTAATTCTCTTTATTTCTATAAATAAAAATCTAAAATAGGAACTGCTAATTACTATTAGATCGGCATGAATATTTTGTTAAAGATTTGCGGCAAGCATCATGAATATTAGAGGGGACATTGCAAGCGACTTGTGTTTACAAATGTAAACACAGTCTGCCCAGTTCGCTACAAGCATCATATGTCTTTAAACCTTCGGATTTAATAGATCAAGAAATGAAAAGTTTGATGAAAGAAATAGCATTTAACAATGACATTCAAAACAACTCAAATCTGCACCTAAAGAGAAAGCTACTGACCCACGATGTTGATCTGAGATTATCACAGTTTCCTTTCTCGTTAAATTAATACTGACTGGTATCCTTGCTGGACCTTGTTTCGCAACAAAGAGGTACTAATGCAGAACACTAATTTAAACGTACGGGTGTCAATGCCAGACACCGTTTCCGATGAAAATCCTGTTGAGAGTGCTATAGCTGGGAGCTATTTAGCGGCGATTATGATAGAATTTGTCAAACCGTGACGTGAACGTTTGCCAACAATTTTGTATCCATTATTTCTGGTCACTCCGTTCGCATTCAGAATGAACAGGCTTGCTCGCTCCACACTTCGATTATATCACCTCTGACTCTACGTTTCTCTAGCGCATGAAGGTTGAGTTCGCGCAGTCTCTCTTCGTACGATTTATTGCGCATCGTAGGGATATGGTTGGTAGCTCTGCGCTGAGCCTTCTCTAATTTAATAACGTCGTTTCTGAGATATGGAGACAAGAATTGAACGGAATACTCAAGGTGAGGTCTAAAGAACGCATTATACAACTTGAGAATACTGTTTCTGCTCTTGTACGAGATTGTGTGGGATATAATTGCCAGAACTGTATTGCCTCTTTTGACAGCATCGTTACATTGCAAGATGATTTTGAAGTCGTTCCTAATGATGACATTTTTTTTCTATACATTGAATATTCGTTCATATGGATAAGTTGACCAATGTTAAAAGTAAGCCGTTTAAATTAAATTTAATTGTAATTTGTTTTATGATTCTTTTATTTTATTTCACCGAATGGATATCCCTCGGCGGGTCCGCTTCTCGCACCCTTGCATTTAAGACGCAACGAGGACCCGCATATGGCAGGCACAATCCTTGTTATTTGGCAAGGAACAGATGCTTCCGTTTACTGGCGTATTTACATAAGGATGAGCATCAGCAGAAATTGGGAAAGGGACGAGAGGCGTTGGGGGAGGCGGAGGCTCGTGAGGAGAGCAGCCTGAGTTTTGGGAAACGGGTCTTTGGGAAGGGGAACGCGAGAGACGGTCAGCTGGCGAGAGGCCGTGAAGCAGAGTAGCGCCAGTCATCGGCAGCGGGTGTAAGGATTTAAGGATTTAAGGATTTAAAATTTATTTAGGTATAATGACATGTTGACAATATAACAGAAACATCAGAAAACACAGATGATACGCTACTTAAGTGAATTTAATATTAACTTATTACTAGGGTTGAGAAGTAAGGACCAACCGATGGACATTGATTGGAGGACATCCTCTATTTTTCCACTTTTCAATATGTCGAGACAGATGCAAGCATTACATTGAACCATTAATATCTAGAAAAATAGGCAGAGTAAGTTGGATCACCGACGTTTACTTTATCATGACTATTTACTGTTTCACTTGTTTTATACTATAAACATGAAGAGCAAAAAAGTTCCGACATGAGGTTGTCTATTACATTACTCACACATTGTTTGGCGTACGACGACACCAATTTGAAACTAACTGCATAGTTAGCATGACATATTAACATGTGCACACGTGAAATAAATATTTCAATGAGTCATAATCGATGGGTACCGTAAATGAACGCATTTCTACATGAACAAGATAATTGGAAATTTGAGCATATGAGGCGAGAAGAAAAATAGAATGAAAGTATCTATAAGATGAAACTGATGAAACATTAATAGTTGACACGGTAAATTACATAGCAGAAGAAAATTACAATTCAAAAATTTCTGAACGTACAAGTTCAAACAGGTATAATTTTTGTTTACGTTTAAAGGTAGCAATGCTTCTGACCGTCCTCATATCTATGGTAATCGAGTTCCAGGTTTTAGCAGCTCTGTATTTTGAAAATAATTGAAACAGTATTGACGAGTTTCGGGGAATTTGCAAACCCGCATTGTTGCGACGATCATACATAGGATTATTTCTTATGAAAAAACCTTATCAATGTAAGTTAGGACTACTAGAGCTGTGAGGTGCGAACTTTGATGAGGCTGGTCTGAAAAAAGCATTGTTTACTTTTGAGTAGCACAGCAACCTGACAATGAGCTTGTAACACTCGCCGTGCTGAGAAGATACCCCAGATTCTTGATATTTGATGATTGAGCGTGAATTAAGATTATATTGTAGATTGACACTTAATAGCAAAATAAATGCCGGTCTGCAATTGCCCGATGATCGGTCAACGCTCTCAGAAAAAATTGCTTTATACTACCTCGTTGTGAAATCGAACCTCAAAATATCTTTCTTCATCTAGTAGAATCAGCTGGTTAATGATTAAGAATGGATGTGCAGGTACATAAAAAAATACGCCAAATGTAGTTTTTTTTGCCACCATCTGACATAGTATGTGTACTACGAGCCTAGCAAGATGAGTGGCAAGCCCTTGATATTAGCTAATTCTCAAATTGCTGGCTGACGCTGTGTGTACTAAGAGAATTAAAATAAATATATACTGTCATGCCCAAAACGGAGCAGCATGCATCAGTGTTCATCGTAACAACAAAAATCTAATCATCATGAGAAATGTTGTAATTTCATTTGGTTTTATGATCAATTTCGTTTTGATTTTATGATCAATTTCATTTGGTTTTATGATCAATACTCGGTTTATACACTTTTGTAGAACCATAAACGTGTATTCAACTAAATTGTATTTATAGCGTCTTCAAATTAATCCCCAATAAACTCTATTAATAGAGCAGTTCATACAAGGAAACCTTTTTTTTCGTCACATGGAAGTAAAGGATTTATTTAACGCAAAAAATACTTTAAATCAGATCCATTCACAATCATCAGTCATCAGTTTTAAATTGATTCCTTCCTGTGGAAATTAATCGGCATGTCTGAAACTCTTGTGGCAAGCTCTAGGTTTGTCAACAAAAATTAGTAACGTCTTAACGTCATGTCATCGATAATTGAAATTAGTTAATAAATAAGAACGGCATCAATTTCACGTTTTTTAATAAAATTGCTACGATGGCAATTAAATCGTTCTGTGACATCGCCTGCTCCCCGATCCTCTCCGCGCTCTACTGTCGTCCAACCCCCCCCCCCCTCCCGATCTTTTCCGCTCCTTAGCATCGGCTGTCCTCCTAACCTTCGCTCTTAAGCGGCGCTCGCCCCGGTCCTCTTTGCACCCTTAGCGTCGCCCGCCCACCGATTCTCCCCGCTCTTTCGCTTCGTTTGTCCTCCCGATCCCCTGCTGCTTAGCGTCGCCCGCCTACCGATTCTCTCCGTTTTTTAGCGTCGCTTGTCCCCCCGATCTTCTGTTTCTTAGCGTCACCCGCCTACCAATTCTCTCCGATCTTTTGCGTCGCTTTTCCCTCTAATCCTCTGCCATTTAGCGTCGCCCGTCTACCGATTCCACTATTTAGCGATGCTTGTCCCCCCGATCTTCTGTTTCTTAGCGTCACCCGCCTACCGATTCTCTCCGATCTTTTGCGTGGCTTGTCCCTCCAATCCTCTGCTCCATAGCGTCGCCCGCCCACCGAGTCTCTCCTCTCTTAAGCGTCGCTTGTCGTCTGATCCTCTGCTCTTTGGCGTCGCCCGCCCACCGATTCTCTCCGCTCTTATGCGTCTCTTGTCCTCCGATCCTCTGCTCTTTGGCGTCGCCCGCTTACTGATACTCTAATCTCTTGAGCGTCGCTTGTCCCCCCCCGATCCTCTGCTCTTTGGAGTCGCCCGCCCACCGATTCCGCTCTTTGGCGTCGCTTGCCCCCCCCCCCCCCCCGATCCTCTGCTC
Source organism: Gammarus roeselii (assembly GCA_016164225.1). NCBI lineage: Eukaryota > Metazoa > Arthropoda > Malacostraca > Amphipoda > Gammaridae > Gammarus > Gammarus roeselii. The sequence continues at coordinate 10,352 of SDVV010024189.1, forward strand.
TTTATCGTCGCCCACCCACCGATTCTCTCCACTCTTTAGCATCGTTTGTCCCTCCAATCCAAATGCTTTGAAATTATCATTTTGAATCTAGCGGACATTGCAATTTTTTTATTAGTTTCGCAGGCCGCTCTCAGGCCTGAACTCGATGTTCCAGCTGAATCAACTCCGTTTGCTTTCGTCCGGCCTCAGCCCATCCGTCTGTGCCTCACAAGAAACTTAATGCCAATCAACACTAAGTAAGAAGTAGCAAAAGTACAAGATTTACAGTTCGCATGCGGAAGGAGCATTCCCGTGCGGAAGGAGGGTTCCCGGGCGGAGGGAGAGTTTCCTTGTGGAGATAGAGTTCCCGTTTGGAGGGAGGGTTCCCGATGGAGAGAGAGTTTTTCGCGCGGAGGGCGAGTTCCGTGCGGAGGTCGTACCTTGTGCACAATGGGAGAGTCGTTCAGATGAGGCAACGCCAATACGTCAATGCATAACACACAATAAGAGCGTCGACCAGATCAGGCCACGGCTATATGTCGTACCTTGTGCACAATGGGAGAGTCGTTCAGATGAGGCAACGCCAATACGTCAATGCATAACACACAATAAGAGCGTCGACCAGATCAGTCCACGGCAATATTTCTATACATAATACACATTAAGAGCGTCGACCAGATCAGTCCACGGCCATTTGTCTATACATGATACACAATAAGAGCGTCGACCAGATCAGGCCACGGCCATTTGTCAATACATGATACACAATAAGAGCGTCGGCCAGATCAGTCCACGGCCATTTGTCTATATGTACATAATACACAATAAGAGCGTCGCCCAGATCAGTCCACGGCCATTTGTCTATACATGAACCACAATAAGAGCGTCGACCAGATCAGGCCACGGCCATTTGTCAATACATGATACACAATAAGAGCGTCAACCAGATCAGTCCACGGCCATTTGTCTATACATTATACACAATAAGAGGGTCGACCAGATCAGTCCACGGCAATATTTATATACATAATACACAATAAGAGCGTCGACCAGATCAGGCCACGGCCATATGTCTATACATGATACACAATAAGAGAGTCAACCAGATCAGGTCACGGCAATATGTCTATACATATCAATCAAAAATCTTCGACCAGATCAGGCCACGACAAAATATCTATGCATAACACACAATAAGAGCGTCGACCAGATCAGTCCACGGCCATTTGTCTATACATGATACACAATAAGAGCGTCGACCAGATCAGTCCACTGCCATTTGTCTATACATGATACACAATAAGAGCGTCGACCAGATCAGGCCACGGCCATTTGTCTATACATGATACACAATAAGAGCGTCGACCAGATCAGTCCACGGCCATTTGTCTATACATGATACACAATAAGAGCGTCGACCAGATCAGGCCACGGAAATTTGTCTATACATGATACACAATAAGAGAGTCGACCAGATCAGGCCACGGCAATATGTCTATACATAATACACAATAAAAGGGTCGACCAGACCAGTCCACGGCAATATTTCTATACATAATACACAATAATAGCGTCGACCAGATCAGGCCACGGCCATATGTCTATACATGATACTCAATAAGAGAGTCGACCAGATCAGGTCACGGCAATATGTCTATACATATCATACAAAAATCTTCGACCAGATCAGGTCACGACAAAATATCTATACATAACACACAATAAGAGCGTCGACCAGATCAGTCCACGGCCATTTGTCTATACATGATACACAATAAGAGCGTCGACCAGATCAGGCCACGGAAATTTGTCTATACATGATACACAATAAGAGAGTCGACCAGATCAGGCCACGGCAATATGTCTATACATAATACACAATAAAAGGGTCGACCAGACCAGTCCACGGCAATATTTCTATACATAATACACAATAAGAGCGTCGACCAGATCAGGCCACGGCCATATGTCTATACATGATACTCAATAAGAGAGTCGACCAGATCAGGTCACGGCAATATGTCTATACATATCATACAAAAATCTTCGACCAGATCAGGTCACGACAAAATATCTATACATAACACACAATAAGAGCGTCGACCAGATCAGTCCACGGCCATTTGTCTATACATGATACACAATAAGAGCGTCGGCCAGATCAGTCCACGGCCATTTGTCTATACATGATACACAATGAGAGCGTCGACCAGATCGGGCCACGGCCATTTGTCTATACATGATACACAATAAGAGCGTCGACCAGATCAGTCCACGGCCATTTGACGATACATAAT
>SDVV010024190.1:0-12627 GCA_016164225.1 Gammarus roeselii
CAAAATGAAATATTTGCTATTATAAATGTAGAGTTTGTAGTTTCTTGAAACTTGAGTTCAAGCAATAACCATTTCGTTGCTATCCATTTTAGTCCATAATATCGAACCAATGTCAAACAATGCATACATATGTGAACTTTGCCAAAGAATGGTGAATGAAGTGTCAGCATACTAGACGGAGTGTAGCAGTAAGGAAGAGATGGGGATGAAGTCTTTTGAACACCTATTAGCCTTGATGATCTGTGCAAAGAGTTTGTTTCTTCATATGTTCACTAACTAGTGAGTCCTGATTACCTGGAACGTTCACAAACCTTGGTAACGATCAGGTGTGCTCGAACATGCACTCATGAATACATAACTAAACATTTTTAGTATTTATTTACCTACTAAACCATGTTCTCTACTAAACACTTTCAGATATTTTACCCACAGAGTGTCAAACTTGTTTTTGTGTTCGATGGGATAAAATAGGTCGTAATTGTGGAGAAATAAAATAGTTTGAAAAGGAGACTGCTGTTACGTATTTGTGATGGATAAAATAGCTCGAATAGGAGACCGCTGTTACGTATTTGTGATGGGATAAAATATCTCGAATAGGAGACTGCTGTTACGTATTTGTGATGGGATAAAATATCTCGAATAGGAGACCGCTGTTACGTAGCTGTGATGGTTAAAATAGCTCGAGTAGGAGACCGCTGTTAAGTAGTTGTGATGGATAAAATAGCTCAAATATGAGACTGCTGTTACGTAGCTGTGATGGTTAAAATAGCTCGAGTAGGAGACTGCTGTTACGTAGTTGTGATGAATAAAATAGCTCGAATAGGAGACCGCTGTTACGTAGTTGTGATGGATAAAATAGCTCAAATATGAGACTGCTGTTACGCAGTTGTGATGGATAAAATAGCTCGAATAGGAGACTGCTGTTACGTAGCTCTGATGGATAAAATAGCTCGAATAGGAAATCGCTATTACGTAGTTGTAATGGATAAAATAGCTTGAATAGGAGACTGCTGTTACGTAGTTGTGATGGATAAAAAAACTCGAATAGGAGACCGCTGTTACGTAGTTGTGATGGATAAAATAGCTCGAATAGGAGACTGCTGTTACGTAGTAGTAATGGATAAAATAGCTCGAATAGGAGACCGCTGTTACGTAAAGTTGTGCAGGTACGCATTATGAGTCCAACTATTCAATTCAATCTCAAACATGTTTTCGTTTATGTGTTCCTGGCTATTCTCTTCGATTTACTTAAACCTGCAGTTGGACCAGTGACAAGCTGAAGACGAATATAATCCCTGAAAATGTTTCCGAATGGCAATCAAGAAAACTTCGCTCAGAATCTCGGATAAAGTCAAATGGATATTCGTATTAAAATGGATCAATGTCTCTGTGCATACATGTATGCCATGCGGGGCCTTCATCGGATTATTTGATACGAAAACCCTTCCTGCCCACCAAAAAACTTCCATTCTATCTGCCATTGAGGGGAGCGCCTCGAAGCCTGCAGAAGCTGTAGCGAGGGTCTTCATCCGAGGGCTGTTATTTTCCCGCCAGAACCGAGGGGTCGCGGCCCCTGCCGTGCCCTGCTTGCTCGAGATAACGCTCTAGGATTTAACTTTAATTGAAGCGACCTGATATAAAGAGTAGATGATGCCTGCATGGCTCGCTCCAAGCTAAACAATGTTTTAGTTGTTTGCTCATGTCCTTTACGGCGTTGGTTAACATACTGCATGGAGTTGGTTAATGCCTTTCAGAGTGTAACTTAATGTCCATCAGGGCGTTAGCTAATGTCTTTCATGGCATTGTTTAGTGTCCTACATTGTGTGACTTGATGTTATCCACAGCAATATTTAATGTCCTTCACGGCGTTGGTCCTCCATGGCATTGTTTGTTGCCCTTCGTGGCGCTGTTTAATGTCCTTCATGGCGTTGTTTAATGTTTTTCAAGTCGCTGTTTAATATCCTTCGTGGGGCTGTTTAATGTCCTCCATAGCAATGTTTATTGTATTTAATCGCGTGGGCAAATATCCACCGTGGCGTCGTTGATTTTCTTTCATGGTGTTGTGAAATGTTCTTCACGACGTTGTTTAACGTCCTTCATGGCGTTGCTGAAAATCTTTCATGGCGTGGTTAAATGAACTTCACGGCGTTAGCTAACATTTTTCTTGGAGTTGTATAATGTCTATCATGGCGTTGGCTAATACATTTGATTTTATCTTTGGAAGATTTAATTGTAGTTTCAATCTAGATTTATGCACAACATGTTCAGATAAAAATGATAACCTCAATAAAACGGATCATCGGTATCTGCATTCATTGTGAGCAGAGACACATTCTCTGGACAAATTCCTTTTCATTTCTGTATCCAACATGCAAAACATCGCAAACCCATTCAACAATATAAATCAACAATAAAAACTCAACGTATCGCCTAGGAATTGTTATATAAGATGTTGGAATCATTCACCAACAAAAACGCCCACAATATCCAATTTGTGATGACCATTTCTTCCATGACCTGTATGACTTTGTACTCAGTGTACGTGACAGCACGCCCATCAGCGTGCTGCCACGTACACTGCTACACACATGCCTAGCAACACACATGACTGTAGATATCAGTAGAACCTCCCGTGGTTCGACCTAGTGGGACTAACGTGCCTGGGAAATGAGATCACGACGGCTTACCTGTCGTCGCTATACGTCGTAAAAGCTTCATAGACCGTGACGTCGTATCACAGCCTTGGACCTCTATTGTTTCCTCATGGAACTCAATCGTGTCGCAGTTATTACATATGATTTAACCGACCGCTGAAAGCATACAATAGTGGTCTAGTTTGTTGCACATATGGACATGACACGGTCGCTTGCTGAGAGGAGGCGACGGTCAAGTATCTAATGACAAATGACCTGCTAAAGGCGATACAAATGACGCCGCTTACTCAAAGAGGCCCACGCACCAGCGCATACTGATACCATTCATTTGAGGGAAGGCAGCCTGACAAAAGGGCGATTGGCTGTTACCTAGCAATTGCTGTTTCGGTGAGAGGACACTAAGATACACCATGCTCGGTAATAGTTACGTACGCAGAATACTCAATATGAACTAGGATATTATTGAATATGCTGTGAAATATAAGAAATAGTGGCGACATTCTCATTATAATAAAAAAGATTCAAGTTGCACCTGTAGACGTAGGACAGTACTCACTGTAAATGGCCTTCGTATTTCGGAATCCTTCATGAGTCGATGAATCGTAAATTTATAACATTTCGAAAACGTGTTATATTTTCAGAAAATCATACTAGAGCTTTAATGATTCCTAATACCCTCAAAAATACTACCAGATATATCAATAATTAATTAGTTCGCAATATTATTTGGTTTTACTTAATTATAGTTCTATTCCGAAGAATCAGTTACCGTCTCAGTAATCAAGTATTAATCATCTATCGGTGACGCAGCATACGCTCAATCATTTTTCCGTTCAAAGAAAAGACGAAGCTCTCAACACACTCCAAATAACAATGCCTTACGTATACGGAAAGCAACATCGACCAATACTTAACAATGAGCGTCTATTGGTAGGAGACAATTAAATACTGACAATTAAATGTATTTACCTCAATCATGAGACAAACAAATATTAATGATTGCGGACCGCGAGTAATATCAATAGGATGAACAATGAAACACAGAACACAATATATTATTGAATAGGCTACATTAAACACAAACTCTATTTGTGCATATTTAGAAAACAAACTGTCGGCCGCAGTGAATGGTCCCATCCTCTAATTTCGGTAGCTGCAGAGTGCAGCCTTCAGTCGGTGTATCAGAGCACAAAAGGCGTCCTTATTGAGACAAATATGCTCCATTTATCAGGTGGTTTGGGGCCCAGCAAGCAATAATAATACAGTGATCGATGGTGCACCGTTGCAGAGACCATGCTATTAGTTTGCGGTATCGATTCTGCCTGGAACTCTGCAGCTGTGACGTCTGCTGCATCTGAAGCGTCTGCTGTGGTTTTCTGTCTGCTGCGTCTATTGCGTCTGCTGCTGTGTCTGTTGGATCGGCAGCAGCTGCTGTGTATGCAAGCATTGGCTGCTACCAGGCTGTGGCTGCTGTTGTCCTGTCTCTGCTGTCTGGCGTCTGCTGCTGTCTGTTGGACCAGTTGTTTTAGGTTTTAAATGTTGTATCGCTGCCTCGATCATCTACTTTTCTGCTCATTAGGAAGTGCTTTTGTCGTGTTGAACACCGTTTGACGACGCATTAATTGATGTTGTGCTAACACTAAACGAGACTGGTATGTTACAGTTTTGAAGGCTTGCATTTGAACAGTGGTTTGTGTGAGGGTCATCACGACAGATGATTAAATCAAAAGGTATGTTCGTTATAAAAGCGTACAATGTGTGTGCCGCCAGTAGATCAGTACAACAAGAACAGTCTATATACAATCATAACCTACTTGTGTAGGTGGGTTATGTCAAAAGCCGTGTGAGAACTATTGATCCAAACACCAGTTCACACTCCATTTATACACAGAGCATCGACAGATCTACTCTCCACTCAATAACGACCCGAGGGGAACTCTCCAAAATGCCAATCCCTTGGGTTTTAAAATATTAGAAAGGGTTTCAAGGCGGAGATATTTTAGAGTGTGTCCCTCCTAAGCAGATAATCTGAGGCTACTTTGGAGCATAAGAGAATTAAATGAGATTAGCGAGGGAGAGGGTCGGGAGATAGGTGGGTGAGAGGGTCGGGAGATAGGTGGGTGAGAGGGTCGAGAGATAGGTGGGTGAGATAGTCGGGAGATAGGTGGGTGAGAGGGTCGGGAGATAGGTGGGTGAGAGGGTCGGTAGATAGGTGGGTGAGATAGTCGGGAGATAGGTGGGTGAGAGGGTCAGGAGATAGATGAGTGAGAGGGTCGTGAGATAGGTGAGTGAGAGGATAGGGATATAGTTGGGTGAAAGGGTCGAAAGATAGGTGGGTGAGAGGGTCGAGAGAGAGGTGGGTAATGGGGCGGGGGATATGTAGGTGAGAAGGTCGGGAGATAGGGGGGTAAGAGAATCGGGAGATAGGTGGTGAGTGGTGGTAGATGTGCGGCGGGTGATGGACAGTAGCTGGGTGAGAGAGAGATGGTTGATGTGTGAGATGTCGGAGTGAGATGGTTGAGATGTTGGGGATGAACGAGGGTGATGATGTTGGCATGAGGTGGAAGATGAGTGAGCCTTTGAGAGGTGATTGGTGAGAAGTGGTTGCACTTGAAGCAGGAACTGGATGTTTGACATCAGTGGCACATCCTAGATATTCGGAAGGAAGAGGTCACAACCCAAAAGAGGAGGAGGAGAAATTGTTTTGCAAATATGTGATATTTGATTAATAATATTATAAGAAATTTAAAGACAAAGAGGGAGGCTACGACACCGCAACCCTCCTCTCGGCACTGGCTCAAATGAATGGTGGCGTTAATAAACAGTTATTGATATGAGGGTGTAATTTCTTCTCCCTGTAGTTGAGACATGTGTCATTTTGATGGCGAGAGGGAGATACTGTGATAGGTGATCGATGAGAGACAGGTGGGAGGTAGGGGTGATGGAAGTGTGTAAAGTGATGGATTGAAATGATGAGCAGTATTCTATGTTGAGATGCCATGAGTAAATGCTAGGTAGTAGGAAGATGCGAGATATGTGAATGAAGAAACATGATATGTGAGAGTTGAAGAGATAATGAACGATAATCAGTTATGGTAATAAGAAAAAAGAAGTGTTTTAAGTTGGAGGACGGTTGATGGGCTGATGGGTTAGGGTTAGGTTAGATTGATGGGCGGATACTTCACGGAAAACTGGTCCGGAACGCCGGACGAACGGACCGCATTCGTAAACAAAATACAATTCTGTACAAAACTAGCTGAGGATAGGGTTTGTGAATTAGTTGTCGTCGTTCTCCATCATAATCGGTACACCCAGGTACCGTATTGCCGCTGTCACTATTCCCTTCTCATAATGACGACGTTTATAGCGTCTAAAGTATAGCACTAACTTTGCAATAGTGAAACTTTTTTTACATAACAATTAGGCTCCTGTGATTGCCAATCTAATGATGTCGCAAAGAGCAGAAGTGTTCCGACAGCCAGTACACAAAAGAGTAACGGTGTGAGGGGACACACTATCTGGAGGTGGTGGAGGGGAGCTTGGAGTGATGAATCAAGAGAGATCAATGGCAGACGTGAAGGCAGCTTTAGACTGGCAGAAATCAAGAAGAGAAGGTCGTGGAGGATGGAGACAACCTTTATTAATCAACTTATTGAGAAATTAAAAAAAAATACCACATTCGCGATGTTGACATTCCATTCGTATGTCAAAATTTGGGAATCGCTGTTTTTCCAGATGCATGCAAATCTTGTCTAACTACAATTACTCAGCAATCTAATTAAATGTTTATTGACATTTACCTGTTGATCTAAAATATCAAAATATGTGCACTTGTATTCAGCTTTGTATTGGTGACTAACTGAACTCCAACCACAGTTGCCGATTGTTAGTGAATTCTGGATTACTTGCATATTGATCTTCATCTTCGTACAGCATGATCTTTACAGAAGCACACAACTCCAAGATATGCAAAATTATCAACACATTAACTAAACCGGAAGAGTTTGTATCTGTTCACACTAAATTACAGGTCATAGATAAATGCCAAACTGTACGCCCGGAAACAGGTAGAAGTGCATCATCCAATTCAGTTTTCCATAGGATAATAAATCCGATGAAGGAATGCTGAAGAACTTACTAGTGGAGAACAAGCTGTGAAGCCCACTAAATAATGTACCGAAATTTGATCATGTGGAAGGCACCAGGGAACGTCTAGTGTACCGCAGTGACCTCTGACGAAGGTATCTTAAAGCATCTTGCTACAGATGGACCTATGCCAATTTATACACATTGATCTATGTAGCGTGCGGCACCGGAGCTATTATGAATGAGTGAGCTAGCAGGTCATGTTGACGCAGATGGTGCGCTGTGGTTTAAACAGGCTTTCTTAGCGATACATACAGGGACCGAAAAGCCAGTCTGAAAGAGGGACGATTCGATTAAGGGAGAGGCTGAAGGGCGCCAGTTAGGGGGATGAGGTGGGGGATAGGCCGGAGAAGGGAGTGGAGACACCCGAATAGACGGAAGGGGTGGGGTGGGGTGGCTGAAGACAAATGAAGGGTCACCATACACGAAACAAAAGCTTAAATAACGGTGGACACAAAAAAGGTGCTTCAGAAACTGTAAAAATCGAGCAATGTTTGACACGGCGGAATAAACGATGGCTGTCGGACTGAATTAAAGGACCGAGGGGAGCGACTACGGAGGGTAAAAACAGGAACAAAAACACGAAAAAAGAGGGGAAAACAATGGCATCCTCGTTCTGTAGTCAGATGCGCAAGGCCCACGTGTGAGCGTCTTGAAAGGCATAAGGAGACTAATGCTTTCTTGGAAGGACAGCATTGTTCGAGTCTTTCATTGCCTAGGCAGTGTGAACATTTGAACGCCTAAGATAAATCACTCGCTGAATGCTTCTCTCTCTCTAATTCTCTGTTGGTATTCGAATAGTAACTCAGAAGCAGAGAAACTGCATCCCTCAGTGCACTTTGTTGGTATTCTGAGCATAACATATAAGCAGTCAAACTGGTTCACTCTCTTTAGCACTGCATCACTATCTCTGTCAGAATTCTTATTAAAACTTATAAGAACTCAAACTGTATCACTCTCTGCATCACAACATCACTCTCTCACAGATGAAATTCATATCACAACTTATAAGCAATCAAACTGCATCACTGCATCAACTTAGCAATCCCGGCATTACTGCATCACCATTTGTGTTGATATTCTTATTACAATTTAAAAGCAGTCAAACTGTATCACTCTCTCCGTTGGTATCCCTAACAGAACTTATAAGCATTCAAACTGCATTCAGGACCCCGTCAGAAGCGAGGCCCCCAAAGATCTGTCCTTGGCCCACTCCTGTTTGGAGGGCTAACAGTGCTTCTCCTGTTGAGCCGCCATCACCTCGCCCGCTCTTCGAACTTATTGCTACAACAAACCCTTAAAATGGAGATCCAATCCAAACCAGTCATAGACAGCTGAACTCGACTGCATTGAGGTAACTTGGCAGGAATTGGCAGGTCTAGGCTCAAAGATGAAGTGGTACGCTGCCTTGTGCAGAGCCCACCGGGCAAACAGGGCTTATCCTGTGCAGTCCCTAAAACTGTCCGCATCCATAGCTCCGATCAATCGCTACACTAGTCTACAAGCTTTGGTTAAACCCACCCTCAACAGGCTGAGGAAAACCAGATAGATCAAAACTAGACGAGCGGAAGAAGTCCGAGGTTTTACTAGACGTAGTGGGACAACTTACTGGGCACGGTGAGCAAGCAGAACTTGTTAAAGAACCTCGGGCTTCTCTGCGGCACACAAATAGCACAGAGGTTTGGGAGACCGGGGGGAAGTTGCACACGGCGAGTCTCCCTGGAAGGATTCCGGGAAATCATTTTACCCTAACATTAAAGGACGGCTCTTTTATTCCTTGTAACTCGTTTTACTCTGGTGGTATTCATATCACAACGTATAACCAGTCAAACTGCATCACTCAGTGCATCACTGCATCACCCGCTATGTATTCTTCGCTGAACTTATAAGCAGTCAAACGGTATCACTCTCTGCGTCACTGCCACCTGCTCTCTGTTGGTATTATCGCAACTCATTAGCAGTCAAACTGTTCTTCAACTAGATTGTTCGTTTTTCTAGCACAGCCACCTGACTTAATCCAATACGGGTTCAACTTGTGTATTCTTGGAAAGAAAGTACTTCCCAAGTTGGTCTTGATTTTTTCGAAGCGTCGCTTACTGTCGGTGGCTGATATAAGATTTACCCAACATTTGTCGCACTTCTTCATGACGCATTTTGTTAAAGTCTACCAAACTACAATTCTGGTAAAGCTGCAGGCTACTCTATAGTTACGATTATTAATGTTTCATACATTGAATGTATCCAACAGAGCAGGATCTAATCTGATGTATAGTAGAGTAAGATAAGTAGGCCTTGGATGAGCTATAGAGTAAATTTGGAAAAGGTTTAAAGTTGAATTTATAGTACTACTAGACCAGCCTACACGTGTCCCTTCCTCGTCTCGTCTACGCCTGTTCTTTTACCCAGCGAACTCTTCCCATTCATGCTTTGCTACAAACAACCATAGGATCAGTGGTTCTTCTCTGAGCGTTCTCGCACCGCTAGAAACAACACCGAAGCTATTCTTACATCGATCGTCCACGCATCTCCAGGTATAAACCAGAAGAAGTTCTCCCATTGAACGTTTCCGCATGCCTTAACCAACCCTGTAACTGTTCTTGGTATCCCACTCTTTCCTTTCATTACTCAGGGTGCTCTCAGGTAGCCCGTTTTTGAACGCAGGGTCGCCACCCAGGCTCGGGCCGTTCATGCTTCCAACTCAATAAGAGACCCTTAGGCTGCTTGCGATTATTTCATCTCACAACTTCTTTTACCATCACCGCGCTACTGCAGTTAAAATTGCACAGCATCAAACCACCCAAACGTTCCTGTCACTTTGTCGCGCACTCTCAAAACTAAGCGAGTCACGCCTAGTGACATTAACCAAGGAGCCTGATCAGTCGTCTCGTAACTGGACTTCTATGACTGTCCCCAAGGCAGTTGTCAGTTGTTTCGAACCTGGCATAATCGAGAGTATGGCTTGTCCCAGTTAGTCTGTACTTCTACTGCCATAATCAACCATTGAGCCGGTTACTGTTGGATGGTCAGTACTTCTACTGACATTCACCCTTGTCCTGCTCCCAGTTAATTTGGACTTCCTGTGTCATAATTGACTCAAAGGCAGCTGCTCACTGTTGTTTCGTGCTTCAAATGGCATTATCAACCCCAGGGCTGCTTCCACTCGTCACACTTACGGCCTTGATCGACCAAAGGGCTGTTCTTAGTAGTCTGTACCGCTACTGCCATAATACACCCTTAGGCTGGTGGTCCCAGTAAAACCGTCTGATCATCTACTGCAATAACAGACCTTTGGGCCAATCTCAGATAGTCTGCAGTAACTGGGATCGGCCACCTCCAGTTGTTTCGGCTGGCCCCAGTTGTTTCGTACATGGACTGCTATAATCGACATAAGGGCTACTCCCAGTTAGTCCTATCAAGAGCTTCTCCCAGTTAGTCCTATTAAGGGCTACTCCCATTGCCATTATCCACCCTAAGGCTAGTCCCAGTTACTTCATATTGCCATAATCCACCCTAGGGCGGCTCACAGTTAGTTCCTATTGCCATAATCCACCCTAGGGCGCTCCCAGTTATTTCGTACCTGGACTGCCATAATCGACACGAGGGCTGCTCTGGCGCGATTCCCCAAGCCACTCAGAGTCCCGTCCATGGCACCATTAGTCTTCCGTTCTAATTCATTTATTTCATTTAGCCTTCATTGTTTGTTCTGAAGGAGATCTCTATCCTCTGGAACAGGGGTGAAAGACCTTGCCTCCAGGAAGAAGGAAGCGATGAGACGTGTTGCACTTCACTGGTTTAATTGCACGCGCAAACTCAGAAAATCTAGTTAATGTTGGTTCTTATCAAGAAGATTAGCAGAGCGTCACGTAAAACTCAAACATCGTAACAATTATACTCAGATATTATACTTTTATGCCTCCTTTATTTTCTTGTCAGTCCCAATGGGAATATGGTTTTGGTTATTGAAATCTCTTCGATTCTTTAATTCATAAAGTTTCGGCTTCTGAGAACTTATTTATTATTCCCGAATCTTTCCATCTGCTTCGTTCTATGAAGCCCTAACGGAGACCTACCCTTTCATGCAAAATTCTCCCCGCCGTTGTACCAAAGGTACAACACACCGCACCCCTCATTCTTTCGAAAGATTACTAACATTTTCATGCAAAACAATAATTAAACTAAATTACCCAAGGTTGAAAGGTTGATCATCTCATTCATCAAGGCTTAATTACTAAGCGTTACGATAACGTATGCGATTGTCGTGGATTCTGGGGTTGCTTGCCTCCAACAATTACAACTCGACATCCGGGGATCGTTTTCTTTCGAGTGCTGGCGACCGTTATCTGAAAGGAGGACTGACAATAACCCTCCCATCACGGAACGAAGGATAGTACCCCATCACGTGATGGAGGATAACATCCTCATCACTGATGGGAGCCCTCGGGAAGGGTTGCCGATTTATGGGATTTGTATTCAAGATAAGGCAGATGAAAGCCCTTCCATGTCATACAGCGCTGGAGGAGGCTAAGGAAGCAACCACTCCGGCGTGAGTTGGTGTTACAGGCTGTGTGGAGGACAATGCTCTTCAGTATTATGTTTAGTGTAATAGTTTAGTATTAGGTTATCAGAGATACAGTCTCTCCTATGTTGCAACAGCTGGTCTGTTTATTCAGAGAGGCTTGTAGGATTGTCTTCATTGGAAAAGACTTATTGTTTACTGCTGATGGGAAAAGTCAAGTACTTTATTCTGATATTCTTCTAGGTAACAAATAAAACATCCAAGCCTTAAGATAATAGGTGGTTGGGGTCTTTTTGGAGTGAATTTATTCAAAGAGCAACGTTCAATACAAACAACTCTTCAGGTTTTGGCCGAAGTGTTCTACCGTTGCTTGGAGTTACTACAGCATAGTTCGGCACTTAGTCATGTACCAATTGGGTCTGGGCACCTATCCCTTTGCTTTCAGCTAAATTGGTTCAGAGTGCCTCGAGGTCCAAGCTGTAAAGTATTACTGTGTGTGCTGCTGTCTCCTACATAATGAAACTTTTCATTTTCTGGAATTCAGCTGTTGAGTCCCTTGAGTAGAATATCAGTAGAACATTAAAGATCATCCATGAGCATTTAAATCAAATTCCAGAAGGCCCACAGGATGAAAAATATTTGGGCGTTAACGTTTTTGGCGATGACAAATTTGTCTTAGACAGTTTAAATTTCGAACGATGTGATAGCTAACAAGGTATTCGAAAAAGTGAGAATCATTTTTATCACAGCTTGTAACAAAACAAATGTAGCACACAACCGTCGAATCAAGAGCACACAATAATAGTTAATAAATACTCAAGTTTTTTTATGGGTAGCCATGTATTACAACTAACCGACTAATCATCATTGAACATAAGCTGATCATTAATCCAATTTGGAACGATTTGCCAACCATGACCAGATTCCTCATTCCGCAGTATTGGCTGCTCTCTAACACCAATCTGGCTCATTTTGTCAGGCCTGTTCTGACTTTGCATTCCGCAGTATTGCCTGCCCTCTAACACCAATCTGGCTCATTTTGTCAGGCCTGTTCTGACTTTGCATTCCGCAGTATTGCCTGCCCTCTAACACCAATCTGGCTCATTTTGTCAGGCCTGTTCTGACTTTGCATTCCGCAGAATTGCCTGCCCTCGAACACCAATCTGGCTCATTTTGTCAGGCCTGTTCTGACTTTGCATTCCGCAGTATTGCCTGCCCTCTAACACCAATCTGGCTCATTTTGTCAGGCCTGTTCTGACTTTGCATTCCGCAGTATTGCCTGCCCTCTAACACCAATCTGGCTCATTTTGT
>SDVV010024191.1:0-12627 GCA_016164225.1 Gammarus roeselii
AACTAGGTAGTCAACTGATTTATCCATGGATTATTTTTGTCAAGAAACTCACTGCAGTGGGTAATAGTAAATTTAACAGAAACCCTCCACGCACGGTTGATAATGTTTTCCTTTTGGTCCCGGAGAATTTACTTCCGAATGATTTACTGCCTAATTGTTTTAGCATAGAGTTGAATTTAGTTACCCGTGACTAGGTTAGCTTGTCACAGACCAATTTTACTCTCTGTATATTTGTAAAGATTTCGCAGATGATTTTAACTCATCACTTGATAGTTTGATGAGTTGACTTTTTTCGGATGATTTTAGTTGATTTAATTTATTATAACAATTCAATTTGCGTTTCAAAGTACGTTTATCACACATCACGACTCAACGTTTCCTTCATTAATCCATGTTGGTTTGCTGTCTGGATAATCCGCACATATCACGTAGAGTTGTTTTCTTCCTCGTATAATTCGGGTCTTCAATACCTTGATAACATAAATATCAGATCCGTCACACTGAACGAGTTCCTGCCTGTAGGCACCTTTGATGGGTTCGTCAGTATCGAGTGGTGTTATTTCATAGGTCGAAGAGTATTGTTTTCGATAAACACGTGAAATACAAAACACTTCCTTCGTGAACTTTGGTTGGTGTCCTCGCCTGAATGTCTTGAGACTGGAATCACTGCACTGTAAGCGTACGTACGCTCCCACCTTTAGTTGTGTACTGGACACCATAATTATTTTACGTCGTATTTTATACATTTCCGTTAGCAGTGTCTGAATTTCTCTTGGGTCGTTCAACAAATAAACGTCAAATGGGACCCGTCCCATTAATGATGAATGTGGTGTCATATTGTGTGTGGCCACAGTTGCATGCAAGTCATCTATATAGCGTTCAGTCTTTTTAGAATGCGTATATTTTCCCAACTTAAGTTTTATAGTCCGTATGACACGCTCTGCTGGGGATACTTTAATGGCCTCGTTGTATGTGTTATAAATTGATATATTATTGCCAGTCAAATAAGCTTTCGAGTTTCTATTTGTAAATTCACTGCCCTGATCTGAACAGATCCGAGTGGTTGGTCATACTAGTTCGTTGAATATATTATCAAATGCTGCAACCATATTTTTAAATGTAATAGCTTTCAAGGGTTGTACACACAAATATTTGATGTATATATCAATGACGATCAATAAATATCCGATTCCGTCATTTTTATCTGCATAATCTTTCATAAAGGCAACATCCGCTCAGAGAATCGATCCAGGACGCGCAGCTGTGAACATGTGTCTGTTAAATTTCAAGGAAGCGTGTTTAAATCGTGTAAAAGTCTCTGATCCTTGTAGAAATTTTTCAACATCGCGTCTTGTTGTAGACGGACGAATATTCGTATAGCTTTGATGTATGGCCTCCACCCTAGAGTATAACCCAACAGCCTCCGGATTGTAGTAGACACTCTCCACTCTAATTCACTACTAATCTCAAATCTGCCATACAATATATTTTCTAGAGGTAACACTTGTTCAAATTCATGTCCTGCAATTTGTGCTCTTATCAAGAGTTTCGAAGTACTTTGGTTTTTTAAAATCAACCAATTGCTGAAATAACGTAATTGATTGATATCGCGCGTGCGCAGGATAAGAAAGTGTGTGGTATTCAACGATATTGTGCGGTGGAATGGATTTGAGTGCAAGAGTGATTGGTTTAAATGTATCGCACTGATATTTGCGTGCCTACCCCGACAAAAAAAAGATGCAATAATACGTAGAGACTCTGATTCCAACATGAAGTCATCATACGCAACACGTAGTTTACGCGTAGTTTTCTTCGATAATGGATCTAATGCGACTTGTCCTGTGTGTGTTTTACTTTTTTTAATGTTTCCTTACAGGAAAGTGCTCTGACCCTGAAACGACAACCTCATCGAAACTATTAATGTATTTACTAATTATTTTTCCCACAGTGACACTCTACCCACTGGATGAGAATCCGCTCACAAACAATTGTGCGGGTTGGGCGAAGAGGTTGACGTCTGCCAACCTAACAGTCTCCACCTCCCATAACTGGTTACACCAAACTAACAATTTTTAAATAATCTCTTAATTTACTTATATTTTGTCTCTCTCTCTCTCTCTCTCTCTCTCTCTGCAGATGTATTCCATCAAATATATGTTCAAGTCAAGGACCCGTTCGGCAACACCAGGTAATTATCAGCATGGGCTATTTACATCTATAAAGTTTGATCGATCATGCCAATATCTTTGACATCAACCAATGTGGCTTCCGTATGTATTTTGCCAGCAATTGATTTAACCTATTATCATTTCTTTCTGAACAGATCATGGGAACAACTCAATCGGGCGTGGACCAGATCAATCCGGAACTTCAGGGATGAAAAGGAATGTTTAACGAAAAATGTCGATATATTTTTGGACACCGTAATCAAACTATTCCGTGGTAGAGCATGATCAGTGTTATACATTTTTTATAAATACGTAAGTTTTCTTGTGCAGACCGACGCAGTACCCTCCAGCAAAACATCCGTATCAGGGCTGTCCGCTGACCAGTCTTCGCCCAAACTACCAGCGTCATCCACTGCCTGTACCTCACTGGCCGCAACCTCGACAACCTTTGCAGAGACCGCCGATGTAGACACATGCATGGCAATCTCGACAACCGTGGCAGAGACCACCGATGCAAACACAAGCATGCCCGCAACAGACTCGAGCTTATCATCCGTCAGGAGACTTTTTCAAAGTCGGGCATGATGCATTACAAAGGTTAGTGTATACAAAATATTTTTGTGATATTTTATTTAATAAATTATTACATCTTCCTTCAACAACATCTTCACCATAGGTTGAGAAGGCTAATGATCTGTCTGGTATATCCATCTTTAGGGGCTTGTCTTCCGAGATTTGCTCAAGTGAGTGAAATGTACTACGCTCCAGCATGATTACCTCTTGACTGAGGAAGCTAACTATAAAGTCAGGACTTATTACATTTCTAGACTTGTGCAGTTTGGTTTACTGTTTAAGAACACAAGCGATATTTCTTCAGAGTTACACTCCAGTTCCACACTCGACAAATCCTGTCTTATTAAAACAGTCACTTGTTCCTTCGTCTTCAAAATGATCAAGATAACTTTAAATGTTGGTAGAGTCGTTGACACTAAATTTCCATCTTCAATGAACGCAAACCTCTGGAAAGTCCGGTTATTGGTGACTACAAGATTTCCTACTTTTAGCAGCTCTATTTTTTTGTCATGTTGATCAATCTTGAGGAGGAGTAGTCTCGACGAGAAGCTGATGATGTGTGTATCCACCGCCTCAGCGGCATCAGTTTTATACGACCCCACCGCTGCAGGCAGGCAAACAGGTTCCAACACGTATATCGTTTTGATTTCGTATTGATTTGGGTTTGTTTTCGTACATCTGGCATCTATTTTGTCCAAGTTATCGTACACTGTTGTATAAAAGAGTGAATGCTGCAGCTCAGACATTATTTGTGCTCATGATCTCATCGACGGCACACCTTTCTCGAAATTCAAGTAATTCAAACCAGTCTATTTTTTTGTTTTATTCCAGAGATATCTTTCTGTAACTTTGCTAGTCTATTTTGTTGTGTTATATTATAGATTTACCTTTGTTCATTCATGTGGGATGAATCAAATATCATTGCTGGAGGATGTAGGAAGTGCCCTATACCGAAATGATGCATGTTCGCCCCTCGCATGCCATAGCGTAAGCCTTGCAACGTCCGCAAACCCTAGCGCAAGCCTCGCAATGTCCGCAAGTCCTAGCGCAAGCCCGCAACCCAGTGGTGGTGGTGGCCCCTTTCTGTCTTCGGAACAACGCGGAATTTAGCCTACTGATGGTTCGGCTCCATTCGTCGCTCAGCCTACTGCTCCGGAACAACTCGGAGTTCAGCCTACTTACTGCTGATGCACCCTTGGCGCTGTCTCCTCTTGGACAGTTCGTCGCTACTGATGGATCGGATCCTTTGCGTGAGGCTATATTTCACCAAAACCTACCTCTGAAATTTTTTTGGAAAACAATTTTGTAACCTCTACTTTTATAACATACACTGAACATGTCAACGTATCGTCCATGATAACATTGGGATGCAAGGAATTAGTGAAACACACGTAATCTTAATTCCAAAGACTCCAATGCACCGTGAAGGTTAAAATGGGCAAACAAGTTGAAGATGCATTTATAGATGACAAGGACTGAGTGATAAACACAAAAGCGATCCAGCTAACAAAAATTAAGCTTTTAATTGAGTTGATTGAGGACCTTGGGGTAGATTTACAAAATAAATAAGAAAAACAGGAGAAAGATGGTAGTGGCTGGAGCATTAATACAGTAACTAGTGTTGAGCTTAAATTCTACAAGATAGGGGTTAAAGGAACAAAAAAAAAGGAAGATTATGTTCCATGTCCTAAAAACTGTCCAGGCCGACACCATATAGTCAACATAAAATCGAGAAACAATAATTGAGTATTAACAAGCATGATTGCTCACTTCCACTTGAAGCAGGAAACAAATCTCTCAAAAAAAGACGTTAGTCAGAGTTAACTTACCTCCCGTACAAAAACGCTTACTTTAACTTTCCAAAACATGCCTTGAACACACCTGTTGCTTTAAAAGATTCACCTAATATTGAAAAGGCCTGTGAAGTTAACATTAGACTATATCAGCTCACAAAAGAGAAGGAAGGTTATGGTCTGGTCAGTGGATACAGGGACAGTTTAGAGGCCAGTGAGGAGCGCACGATCCACCGAGTGCAAATCTTAGATGCCAACCATGTTGCTCTCATTCCATGTTTCTCTACATTTATGCGTACATTTAGACGTGGGATATCTAGCAGTACATTTTTTTGCCCATTCTTCATGCAGGGCATGAACGAAAGTAAAAAAAACTGGACACGTAAAATTTGGTTCGTCCAGTACAGGCTTGCAAAACATCAGTATGCCAGAAGAAGGTGAAATGTACCAATTCTCTGCCATGCACGCAACAATGAAACCGCCCGTTGTTTGTTGTTATGACTGTGAATCTGTACTGGAGCTAAGTCAAGAGGGAAAACATGTAGCCAACATACACAAGTTGTGCATGTACAGTTATACTCTAGTTGATAAAGACGGGAAAATTGCAGGAAACAAAGTAGTCGATTCGAGTACAGTTCCTCTTGAGGAGGTGGTGACACATCTTGTCTTGAATATGTTGATGGATTATAATGATTACATGTCAACCTTACCAGTATACCCCCATCCCCGTCCTCACAAAACAAGACATAAAAAAAATATTGCGAGAGCAAGACATGTGAGTGCTGCGGGGACGCTTTTTGAGAAAATTGTGAAAGACGAGTTCGCCAACAATAAAGAAAGTTCGGACCCAATAAAGAAGTGATAACAAGGAACTACTTGGCCGCTCTATGCTTAAATTGTATCTTCAGAATCACGGAGAAACTCAGGCACATGCCATGTATTGCTCACAAAGCATCGACAAATAACATGCGCTTCATATTGCGAGGATTGGACGGTATACATTTTTCTAACATTAATGTGTTAACAAAACAGTGGACAAAATGTTCAGCATCTCTGTCTCCTTGAACGATGCCACGAGCATGTACGGTGTCGAGTTCATCGACTAATTCTCGTTCCTCAACTCGAGTTCAGACAGTCTTGCCAGAAATATTAAAGATAGTGGTCATGACATGCCGCTTTTCAAATCCAATCTCACAAGTCTCGGCTACAGTGACAAGATTCTAGACCTCGCCACTCGAAAAGGACATTTCCGCTACGAAGCCATCACATCGTATTCTGTGCTGGATCAAACAGAAATCCCATCGCAACAAGCCTTTTTCAGTCAACTTCAAGGCAAATGAATATCGGACTCTGATTATGCTGATGTTATTGAAATGTGACAGGCAGCCAACTGCAAGACTTTGCGTGACTGCATGATCATCTACCTGCTCATCGACACGCTGCTACCGGCCGAAGTAGTCCAAAAGCTTAGGGAGACCATGACACGCAACTACACCCTGGATCCCGTCCATTGTGAGCGCCCCCGACTTTGCAATGCAAGCTGCCCTCTACGAATGCAAGATGAAACTGTAGCTGGTCGAAGATATCGATCTCCTGAACTTGATTGTCAAAAACACACGAGGCGGTTTCATGACGTTGACGAAAGGTCTTACCAAGATAAACAATCCCCTATGCAAAGACTATGACTCTACACTACTTGTATCCTCAGCAGCAATGTGGGACTTTAACAGTCTTTATGGTGGATGCTTGAGCGACCCCCTCGTCATAGAAGAAATTCTCGAGCTCACACCTGAAGAAATTGAAGCATTCGACTTGGTAAACGCCGACTGTTCTGGCGAGTATACGTACATTGTTTGTATCGATGTCCAAGTTAGCGATAAAATTGCACAAAAAACAGACGAGCTGCTGCTACTACTACATCACAAAGAGGTTACCTTGGACGATGTTTCGCCCTTCACAAAAAATCTCTTGGCAGGCTCGGAACATCTCAAAAACCAAAAACGAGCAGATCGTAAGTACTCCGCAGGCAAGGAATGAAAGTCACCAAGGTTCATCGAATTTTCCGAGTCAAACAGGAACCTGTTTTCAATTCATTCATCATGAAAAATATCCAAAAACGTCAGGAGTCTATGAACTCCTTCGAAAAGTCCCTGTATAAACTACTATCATATAGTATACACGGCAAGCGATTGTTCAATCCGCTCAACAGAAGCCTAGAGGCAAAGGTCATGTGCACCCCCATCGAGTTCCGAAAACACGCCGCCAACCCCTCCTGAAAAACTGTTACGCCATCGGCCCCGTAACAGTCATCATGATCCTCAAGCAAAAAATATCCGAATTGTACACCCACTCCAAAGTTGGGTTCTACGTGCTTGAAAAAGCTAAAGCGAAAGTCTACAGCTTCTTTTATGACACACTGAAACAACGCTACGGTGACAACGTCTCACTCATCTACTCGGACACAGACTCGTTGCTGCTTCAGTTCAAATGTGTGGCCAATATTGAGGCGAAAATGCGGCAAGCTGAACTGAAAAGCAAAACAGCTGATGAATACCCGAGTGAAATCATTTGCTTGCAACCAAAGTGTTCCAGTTTGTTGCTTGAGACCAACGCCGCAAAATCAGCTGCTAAGGGTGTCAATTACCAAACACAAGCCAAAATTAAACATGAACAATACAGAGACATCCATAACCAGAAAACATACACACACTTTGAGACCATGTACAACATTCGCGCACAGGCATGCCAGCTTCAAACTGTACGCAATATTAAAAATTGCCTCAGTAAATTTGAAAACAAACGTTACTATATCGACGCGTGCACAACTCTTGCCTATGGCTATCCAGACATTCCCAAAAAATCCATTGAAGTTTAATCGACCGTCACTAAAAAGAGGAAACGATGTGTCATGGGTGATGATGATACTTATGAAAACATGGATTTAACAAGGAAGAGACACAAGCCTGATGAGACCGTCTTTGGCGAGTGTAGTCGCGATGAAAGCACATCCACATTTTCAGAATTTATTCTCTAAATCTACCTAAGATGTTGTAATTAGGTAAATAAATATATTTAAAGTTGAACATGTTTGATTGTCCTACTAGTTAGAGTATATATTGATCTCTACATGCGGTTTGTTGTCAGTATGACGTAGAACCCAGTGCAAGATGCAGGAACCGGAGGACTTTTTTGTCTATGTCTCATCGCTAGGCAGTGGCCATTTGTACCAAAACGATACATCTTCAAGTTTTACTAATAATATTTATCCAGGAAAACAGCTACCGGGAGGGTGGAGCGTAGGACTTGTAGAAGTATTCTATAATGACTTGTTCAAGATAAAAAATAACGATGAACAGGACAACATTGTATTCTACGTAGACTATTTGAATGATAAAAAATAACGAGTCGGTCATGAAAAAGCTTTGATTATTCCTAGCGAAAATATCTCAGGCAATACATTGGAAGAATACATATCCGAGCTAGAAATCAATATCAGAAAAAGTCTGTTAAGGAAACGAATCGTTAGAGATGAAGGAAAATTGTTTGAATAAGATATTGCCACTCAACGCATAAAGTTCAACGCCTTTATTCTACAAAACATGTCGCAATATAAATAAACTGAAGCTACGGTGAATTGGTACTTTGTCGCAGAGAGATCGGTTGATTTAATGGGGGGAGCGATGTGTAAATATAATGTCGGTGAAGGTGCCGTAAGCGAAAAAATGTCCTATATGAACGATAATGTACGCTACGTAAACGTTTACTCTAATATAATTTCACGCAGTTTTATGGGCGACAAGCAAGTCAATATTCTCGATGTTATTCCTATTTATTTAATCGTGCACATGTCAAATATTTAAAAAAATACATCGTAGTCATATTGATTTTATTTCCATCAATCTACGAGATGGTGTTGGCGGTATCATCCCGTTCAAGGATGGTGGATCGAGTCTATGCGTATTGCATTTTAAAAGAAGGTAGAGCCATTTAAATATAACGCTGAATATAAATAAGATCATTTGGTAACTAGCAATTATGAGGGTGGCTTATGCATATCCGTCGTACAAACAATACGAAGTTTTATTCGCGAAACGTGACAAAATACGCGGTGGAAGTTTACATGATATTGACAGATTCACAAGTCCAATATCGTACCAGAAGGGTAGCGGATTCTTCTCAACCATAGCCAGTCTTGTAAGACGATCATTGCCTTTTCTACGAAAAACTTTACTGCCTGCAGCTGCCGATATGGCTCGAAACATGGCACACGATTACTCGGAGCAGAAAGATATGCGAAAATCAACAGAGGAACATGGGATCGCTACACTCAAGAATGTTGTAAGATCACAAGAAAAGTAACGAAAAATCGTAAATCAGAGAAGAACCACTTAAGAAAGATGGAGTCGTGTTGTCAATTATTTAATAACTAATAAATACCACTGTTCATGTACTAATAACGTTAGTTTCGGGTCAGGTTCTATATCGACAACATGCTTGGTGGATCATTCCTCAACATGACAGGGCTACAAGCCCATACGGAAAACTATGAAATGGGAGTGATTGATATGTTTCCCTCCACCAAAAAGAAATATTTAATTGAATCACGTATAGAGTCGAAATTTGAAAATAAATTATCTAAGTACAAACAGCAGTCTGTATGATGATGGTAGAATTGCCGATTCCTTTATAGAATTTCATATTCCAGGGTCGGATAATGAAATGGTCGACTTGAGCTCGTTAACCGCTGAAGTGAAAATCCGTGTTAGAAAAGCTGATGGAATCGCGTTGGCCGCCGCTGCAAATATTACATCGTTGACGGATTCTTTCATCGCACGTTCCAAAGTCATTCTCTATTCCTAAATGGTGTTCAGTGTGAAGGGAACAGTTTTACAGGACCACTAAATAATCTCAACGCCTATACATCCATGAAAAGCTCCGATCTAAATATTAAAGGCTGAATATGATGTATGAATCACTGCAAACACCCATTCCAGATACCATCGCCGCAGCGAATTTTGCTAATCAAAACAACAATGAGGATTGGATTCAAGAAATTGTACGTCATGGTATACTTATGATGGGACCACTAAACTTTGATGTATTCGGTAGCAATAGTTATCTATTGGATAATGTCAGCGTAAATATACGTTTGGAGCTGGCTAAGCCTAGTAGCGTTCTTCCAACACTTGACAATGAACAATACGTCTATTTAGTTGATTCATGCAAATTATGGTGCAAAAAGGTTTTACCATACCCAGCAGCTTTGCTTGCTCTAAATAAAGCGTTCACAAAAGAAATGACATGTGATTGAATACATGTTCGATCGACCTATTGTCAAAACAATAGTGCTTCCTACCGGTCAAAACTCCATCTCCATTGATTCCTCCTTCAACGGGGTTGTTCCACATAAATTATCCCTGTTTCTCATTGATCAAGCGGCACATAACGAAGCATATTATCGCAATCCAAATTACTTCCAGCATAATGACATTACAAACGTTATCGTCGATGTAAACGGAAACTGCGTTACCAACATTAGTTCATAATTTCCCAGAGAGTGCGCCCAAGCATACCATTAAACACTTTCGGCTCTAAGGACGCGTAACAGCTCTCATCTCATTGGTAGACAAATTTCCCTACAGGAAGAACTATATTCGTTCTAGATACTAGACCAACCGGTTCTGAAGATGTCTTTAACCTAGAAAAAGAGCAAACATACGTATAACAGTGAATCGTGCAAATCCACCCACTACGAATAAGATCTTGTTCCTGGTAGGTTATACACTCGGTGTCATCCAAATAAATTCGGCCAGGAGGGTATTCCCCAACTATCTACCGTAATCATGGATGATAATCAAATTGACCACCTATCCAGGAGCTATCCAATTATGAAACATGCCTATATAGGGTGTTATGCTGAAAACAGAATGCCCATGCATCAAATGAATGGGTACATGATTGTTAACAGCGAAAGCGATTCTAATAAAATGGGTCATTAGATCCTAGTATTCAAAAACGAAAACAAACACTACTTTTTTGATACGTTTGGGTTTAATCCAAAAATATATGGAAGAAATATAGCATCGTATTATAATACTCATGCAAAAATACAACTTGTACTACAGAAACCGATGCAAAGTGATCAATTATTGGTATGTGGAGTTTACTGCCTCTACTTTGCGTATTATCTATGTCAAGATATACCCGTCTAAAAGATAATCGAACTGTTATCCAACAGCGAACGACGTAGAAATGCTATCAAGGTTGAAAAATTCATTATGAACGAGTCCGGAAATCAACATTCGTGTAAGCAGGAACTGTGGTGAGTTTTAACCTTTAATACTGCATGTATATTATTATGTAACTGTTGGATTTATTTTCAATAAAAATTATCTTACAAAGGTATGTTATCAATATCCCCCAAAACATTCAGAGGACTAGCATTGAAAACGCATATATGCATCATGGCATGCAATGGAATTGCAATACAGTATGCCCAGCATTGAAATGCAAATATCTATGAGTAAATAAAAATATATTACCTACTAACACAAACTATTAACATATATAAGCTGTCCGTTCTTCCGAATGAGTCACCTGTTCCCTCCGCGCTGCCCGCCTTCCGTCCGCTGACTCTAGATTGCATGTTTTGCGCCGTTGACTCCGGTCAACCCCTACCCCACCGCCCAAATGACTCCAAAAAGTACGTTTGGACTATATATACACTACTGCTACATTCACTCCCTCACCAGACAAAACATCGTGGGAAGGTCTTGTGGTGGTTATTGGATAGTTTTTGTGACATTTATTCGCGATGAAAATATGTCTACTTATGAGTTGATAGGCTTGTATATTCTGCAGCTTTGTAAATTGGACACTCAATTGGAAGGACATTCGCCATGTTGTCAACCATCTCCTCATTCCTCATTCACAAGGTTGACAGCGAAAAGTGACCTAGGCATGCGAGCTATCAAACGCTACTACATATGATGCTAAAAAAGTTTATACGAAAGTTCCGACAATTATGAGTAATATTGGAATGTTGGACACTAGTTATCGGCACGATGATTGCCCATTCCCTGTTTGAGCCCGCTTGTAAAGCGTCATGACTCACCGTACAGCGCGGTGGAGCATGGAACATGGGTAGTGATGGAATAAAGTGAATTACGTTGATTGCATCCTGTCTGCCTGCATCTCACTCTCTCACGGGGTCCCAGTGTGGGGATTAAATCGTTTGCTGATATGAATGATTGTTTGTGATAATAAGCGATTAAATGAACGAATAGAAAATACGTGGGCCTCGAAATTGTCCTGTAATTGTAAAAATAAATTGACAAGCGGGTTATTTGATCTCCTGCCGCTCTCTAACCTCCAAGCCACGGGTACAGCACACGACTGACCGTTAAATTTTTAGAGGACAAGAGAGACGGTGTAGAATGGATCACCGTTATCATTTGGAAAATTGAGACGTTGCGCGAAGGAACAACGTGCACAGATTGGCTAAACTGAGTCCATAATTGTAATATTTTAATTGATAGATGGCGTTTTGACGGTTTTACTAACACTTTCGTTATTTTATGAGAGAGCGGAGAGGATGCATGCGAGTAAGAAGTGATTGAGAGGAATTTTACATATGGACATATATTACAGAATAGTAAAATTTATACAAAAAATGAATGACGGCGGTACAAACCATAAGCTTGTGATGTAAGTCAAAGTGAATAAATTTATAAAAATTTGTTACAAAGATCACTTTGACGGTAGGTAATACTAGCACTGTATAAGGATAGGCTGAACGACCATGAACACTTCGTAGTGCGGGGTATGAGTTGGCAACCTAACGCGTTACACAGCCATGATAAAACCATTGATAGTCAGATGGCTAAGATGATGCACGGAGATGGCGGAGTAATGAACGGCACGTGAATACACATATACGCTGAATAATGAACGACAATAGAATACGCATAGATGGTGAATAATGAACGGCACGTGGATACACATTGATGGTGAATAATGAACGGCACGTAAATACGCAAATATGGTGAATAATGAACGGCACGTAAATACGCATGGATGGTGAATAATGAACG
>SDVV010024192.1:0-12627 GCA_016164225.1 Gammarus roeselii
TATATACGTATATTTATATATTCAACTTGCAAATGAAGCGTACGATCCCCAAGTAAATTGAAATTATAGCTGCAGAGCAGACCGAGGGCAAATTGTCCGGTGCTGATCACGTTACATAACTTCGTCGGCAATCACACATCCGATCCCACCATAATTAACACAATCCCGCAACTGCAATGTCCGCTCAGGTCCAGTATACCGTAAATGCGGGGCCAGCATATTGTCAGTCAGGGGCGAGTGTATTGCACTTGGGGGGGGGGGATGGCAAATTGTGCTCTGCTTTGCGCTAATCACCTAAAATGTGGGGTCTCGGAGATGACGCTCTCGATATTTTATAATCCACAAATGCGCAAGCAGCACGAAAAATCTTTACCGCATCGCTCAAATGACGTAAAATCCGAAAATGGAGAGATTCATAATGTAAAACATTGCTATTCATGTTAACTTACTAATTAATGAACAGATGCAAAAAAGAGCAATCTCATGCCACGGAGCACGGTCGAGGGTGGCACAGGGTCGACAACTGTTGATTTTCATTTTCACTTCTGACAAATTCTGGCAGTAAAACCGGTGTTTGGCAATAAACATTCATGGGGGGCAGTAGGGATTTCTGGTTTATATGAATACAATATATCATGTAAACGTCGAGTTTTTTATGCCCGGGTGGACAATTCGCCACTGAAACGTTCAGTTTGGCAACAAAACTGTCAATATTTGACAGTATTTTACACGGAAGACTTGGCAACCCTGGTTTGGGGAGGTCAGCTGCAAGCAGTGCGAGCCAGCGCCATCGTAGGCTTTGTCAGTTATGTGTGTCTGCGTCCCTCGCTCCACCACTCCTCTTTGTCATCCTCTAATGGATTCAGCTCGTAAGCTTGCCAGATCGCCCTTTGGATGAACGAAGATTTTCAGGATAACAACTGATTTTTTCCATAAGTCGAATAATCAGTTTCACAATTTGTGGATAATATCTCTCTAATGTTTTTCAATAATCAATAAACATTTCATGTTTATATGCAATGACTGTGTGTGACTTTGTCACACACAGTCCCGCGGCAAGGCGACGCTACTTCTACGGTTTAAACGACTGCTCATTAGCTTACTTATGACGCGAGTGCTTAATTGTTGTTTATTTAGAATGAAGTAAAAAACATTTCGTAAATTAACGATGTTGGCAAGAGTCGTTTAGCAAATACAATTGGGCTACTTTTCTTGTGTAAAATGTTACTTTAATATGTTTTATAATGCCAGAATTATTTTCCACATATTTATTTACCGAAACATAGCTCAAACTCATAACGTGATTAGCGTATTTCAATGTTACTCGCTCATTCTATTGTAAGTACCACTGACACAATTTTCCCGAAGCCAAGTGATGAGCACACATTGTAATGTCGATTGCTGAGCTCTGGATAGCGGATTAAGTTCTTAACTAATGTTATAGATTTATGTTTGTCTTAGTCTGAGTATTATCATCAAAATTAGGATGGACTCAATGCAAGAACCAATAATGTTTATCTTTTCTCCTAATATTACCATTGTTATTAAAACCTGAAATAGCCTTGTAGCCGGGGAGTTAGAACTGTGCTAACGTAACCCTTATTTAGAAGTTGACTAAAAGGGGAGCCCTATAGCCGGAGAGTTAGAATTGTGCTACCGCAACCCATGCGTGTCGTAGAAGCCCTCAAATAGGGGCGGCGCGAACGGGCTAGGAATCCCTTTTTCTATAAAATCCTCCCTAAAACAAAACAAGAAGAGCAGCTATATTCATATATAGACCTTATCAGTTAAAAACCAACTGATATTTGCATTCTTAGTAAATTTGAATTCGAATAGTTTTATTGTTTTAAACTCTGCATTTAAGGTTTTGAAAACTGTGTTCTCAATCTTTCTCAGGTCGCTGCCCGGTAGGTCGCCTCATACCTGTCTAGGGCTATGACGCCTCATACCTGTCAAGGGCTATGACGCCTCATACCTCATACCCTTGCTGCATCTTGTTGGCGACGACGAGAAGGAGAAAGACTCTGCCACTGTGCTGGTGGGTGATGCCCTGAATGGGGAGGAGGGCATAACCGGCTTGACGCACTATCAGACGGAAACTCATCAAGAGAGTCCTCTTCACCACGCTTGTTGCCATAGTCCAAGGCTTGTGGAACTGCCAGAACAGCGGCTGCCAACCACACCAAGGCTGCGATGAGCAAGAAGCTGCTGATTGAGGGAACGACCGGCAGGAACTCATACATCGACTCCTGCGAGGTCCTTCTCAAAGTGGATAATCTATATTTCTTTTTTTTTTTTAATTCAAAGGACTGATATCTGACCAGTTATGACATAATTATTGTAGCAATTCTAATTCTTATGAATAAAAAGATTAAAAACATCAATAATTTATTTTTATTTACTTGAATAACCAATTTTTTTTTATGTTCAATGAAAACAAGAAGAAGAGTGTATGCACTGTCCTTGTGGGGGCAGGACCTGCAAGCCTTCACCGAGCTAGACAGGGAGTTGCTCTCGAACTACGTCAAAATCATCAAACCAGTTTTCGTCTGCCATGACATCATGCAGTCCGAGGATAAGTCGTACATGGGAATATTTCTCTCCTATCCTAGGCTCATGAAGAACAAGTTAAGGTCCCTCAAGACGAAAGACACCATCATCCGCGACAAGAACCTGGTGCAGTACAGGCTGGACAACTCCAAGAACCGTGCGGCCGGGAGCAGGAAATGCATCGCCTTCAACGACCGGTTTGGTTGAGGTATTTCACGACTCCATTCACTGCAAGTTTGGAGTGGTGAAGTACCTCAACCCCGACCAGGAGGACACCATCGAGAGGAAGATTTCCCGTGAAACTCCTCAACTCATAACCTTCTTCCACCAGGACAGACCAGACATTCCTCCACTCTCCACTCTCAACACCCACGCATCCAGTAGCCGCCTACCTACCACTCAAATCGAAATCAACACAAAATCCGTCGACGCTCCATCCCCACTGCACCTCGGACTATCTTCACCAATTGGCATTTGTGGACATCTCGCTTTTCGAACAAGTTGTTTTCCACCACCAGCTCTCGCTTTATGCACACTGCCATTTCTAACTTCAACTCCATACCTCCTCACCACATTCGACATCAACACATCTCCAATTCTCATTAGGTCGCCCCGTACCACCACGTTGTAGCGATCTCCAAAACATTGAAGACTCATTCAGAGAAATTAAATAAAATGCTGCTCCTCTCCTCACTCCTCTAGCTACCTGGTCTGCAAGCCCTCAACCTTACCTTTACCCGCAATAACCTATAAGACACTTCCCTCTACTCCGAAAAAGATATTAGGGAACCGATCACTCAGTAACAACAGAGTACTTTCTCGTGTCCATCCTTTTTCTACTGCTGACTTCGTCCCAATTACCACATCAAACTCACACTCTCCTCTATTCCCTTCAACTTCGTCTCACTCAGCGTCCACACATCAAACTTCGTCCTCACAAAACATCGCACCAATATCTCTTTTCTCTTTTTCAACCATGCTACGAACAGTATCACTTAACAGCCTTAACAATAGCGCTCGGAGAGATGTTTGTCTTTCTCCCCTCCTCCTCTCGTCATGCCATCTTTCCATCGTGAAGCAACATAATGAATAGTTAACTTAAAAAAATAAAATTAAGTACCTTCAACAACGCAGGCAGTTTTTCCCGCAGGCGTTGTAGGAGACATAGGACGTTTAGGCTCATATGACTCAATAATTTTTTTTGGCTGTGCATATGTAACATGTCGTGTTAACGATGCAGATAGTTTCAAAATGTGTCTTCGAATGCCAAACATTGTGTGTGTATGGTAATATGATGCCCGTGTTCGACCCTCATTTTCTTCATTTCATGAAAGTTGAAACGTTGGATTGCCATGATTACTTTATACAATTTGTCCTGAAATCGGTGGTCAGATGTAACGTATGTCTGTTATAACATAATGAACAACTGAAAATAAAGAATATCCTAGAACAACGGCCGTCGATTGTTGGGATGTAGTGGTATATTTACTCCCTATCCTTAGTTGTGAGTTAACAATAAGTAAATTTCAAAGCAAAAGTTGTCTTCAGAACAGCTCATGCTGACGAAGACTTGGTGAATATCATCAGTGTATTCCGATTATATGTAATATTTCATCATGTCTTCATACCTAGATATAAATGTTAAAGCCTAAAATCCGTATTTGCTATGTAATTTTTTCTTTGACTTATATCAGTTGCATTATATTTTGGGATTTTGAGTGCCTCGGCAAGCATTCCCACCTGAAATGATTAGTTTTAATTACCGAAAGTTACATTAAATTTAACAAGAGTAAACAATGGACGAAATACACACTTCACTTGTAATACGGAGCATAAAAAAACGATAATCACATAGGATTCGAAAATACTTTGACCCAAGTGTCGGGCGGAAATGTCGATGATTAATGGATTTTTCACAGGCTATGAATCAAATATATAAATATTTGAGGTGGATGTAAAATATATTTGTATTAAAATTCTGGCTAAATTTAGATTAATTTTTCATAGAGACGCAGCGCAAATGGGTTATGAAAAAGTAGGTATGGAAATTTGATGGAATGCAGATGAGGAAAGTTTATATTTATGGTCAGTGGAGCCAACTGCGGCTTCAACTGGGTTAGGTGCCGGCTTACACTGCGGATAGATGCTGGCTTCAACTGGGGTGCGTGCTGGCTTCAACTGGGTCAAGGGTTGGCATACGCTGCGGAAATAAGCCGTCATGCACTGGGGTAGGTGCTAGCTGCCCACAACGGTTGCTGACATCGATTGTGTAGGTGCTGGCTTTGATTAAGGTAGGTGCTGGGTTAAATTGAGTAAGGTACTGACTATCGCTGAGGGAGGTGCTGGTTTGTTAACTGGCATACACAATTGTAAGTCCAGTTCTGGATAATCAAGTAGAGAGGGCCTTCGAGGAAATCGTCACAAAACCTTATCGGCTCGCTCTCCGTGTTGGTGAACATCATGTTGTTTCTGAGCATCGGAGCGTCGGGATGCGGCGGTTTCACCCACAAGCAGACTCTCACATTCTAGGAACTGCAGGTAACGGGAGACCTTCGAACCTGCAGCATTTGCTTTAGAAAGTTGCAAACTATGATGCTACATTTACCGACGTCAGATTGTCAAGGCACTCCCTCATTAGAGAAAATGAGGGTATCCTGCTTTTCGTTGTCGTCACATTGGTCAATATTCCCCTTCATCTCGGACACCAGCTAGATCAATTTCGAACCATCAGTCCTCAACTCTCCAACCTGTTCACTCTTCTCAGCAACCAACCGGCGGAATACCTGCCGAGGTTTGTACGGTTCCCCTTTAATAACCGCGACAATAATCTTGCCATCACTAGAAAGGAGATTGTCGTCTAGGCTTAAGGCATTAGATGTGGAACAATTACCAGCATGCTGATTCTTCATCCCTCGTGCGCTGCCAGCTATTTGTTAATCTAGACGTGCAGTAAGTTGAATCACAGGTAGTCTTGTCCAGACATCTCAGTCCTAGGCACAGACAACCTCAACTACATGCAGGCTGTCCACCCAATCCTTCTGAGCTAGTCCCTATGGCGTCTCATCAGCTCAGTTTTAGTAAATGAGGACTGCCAGCAGCAACCGAAGTATCAGAGAGGTCTCATTGGATATCTAATAACTTAGTTGTATGATAT
The DNA here is from genome assembly GCA_016164225.1 of Gammarus roeselii. Lineage (NCBI taxonomy): Eukaryota > Metazoa > Arthropoda > Malacostraca > Amphipoda > Gammaridae > Gammarus > Gammarus roeselii. Next base: position 5,705 of record SDVV010024192.1, read on the forward strand.
GTTTCAATTTTAAATGTTGCTCTCGTCCGTTAAAGTTCAAATAAATTACTTCGGTGAGAGAGAAACCAATGTTTTGTCATCAGATTAGGGATTTAGAACTCAAGAGTTTACACGAATCTTTTTAGAAAATTCCCCTGTTTAGCTAGATTATACCCCGGGTGTGATTTTAAATGTATTGTTAAGAATTATTATTAGCTACTCGATAGAGTAACCAATTTCATATTGGCTGATTAAATTTTTTCCTGAAATCTAAACCTAGAATTTCGTTGAAAAAAATTACTTATTCGATTTAATTATGTATTTTTTTAACTCCTTGACTGAACCTACACAAGAAAATCAACTTACTGTATGTTCCCTATTCACATATCAGTTATCCATTCGAAGGTAAGTTGTACATCTGGATATTAATATTATGCGATTTATATAAAATATGATCAATCAAACTAAACACTCCAGTGCATTCTGACGTCAGCACCATCGAACCACAGATGAGAGCTCCGCTTCGAGCTTCTGTTCATTCTCAATCTGGCCAAATCCTCAGAATGTGCCACCAGAGAAAGCGGGCTTAAAAATAACGCGTACGGTTGTTCTTCTCATAAAAAATTAAACCCTGGAGCAAAGAAAACTCCATCAATTTTTACGAATAACAAGCCGCGGAAGCTGACTGGAAAGGAATAAGAGCAGAGGAAAATCTTCGACTCACGTGTATCTTGTCGAATATTTCACCGCTGTCTTCCCCATTGACATCAACTTCAATGCTTTCTTTCTCAACGTACGTACAAGACTTGACTAAAAAATAAGAATCTGACAGGGTTTGGTCCTACTGGAGTAGAAGAGCGTTCGGTTTGTAATTTGTCTTCGTAAGAACATCACACAAATTCGAGATGTCAGCAGTTAAGGAAAGGAAAGAAATGTAAAGGAGACGTTTATCGACAACATCAATTATTACTGGGGTTTCCAGCGTTCATTTACATAAGGAAATTCCACTAATTAGACAAGACTTACTAATTAGACACATACTGAATGATGATGTCGGTACACTTTTTGTGCTATGCATAAAACCGTAATAATATGATTGATCATCAATCAGGTAACAAACTTAGTAATCATTTATGTTGTTTTCAAAATTAGCTGTGATAACTAATTTGGAAAACAGCAAATTTTACAAACACCTTATAAAACGCTAAACGAGTTTGGTTGAGAATATTCCATAACCAAGTCTAATAATTTTTGTTCAACAAAATAAATTACTATTCCTGGGTGTCAGAAAATATCAAAATACTTCACGAGGCGTTTGTAGGCGCTTGAGTGGGGAAATTGTGCTCGAAAGTAAAGGAAAAGTGCAATGGGCAGAGAAAATGAAGGTCTGTCTTGGTACTATGTATATAAACAATTTGAAACACCACATGAGTGCGAACAATATTGCGATTCAATTGTCGGATTCATCAGTGTTGTAATTTGAATTCTAATTGAACAATTGGTGCGAAACAAATTATTTTAATATTTTTCTTGCTAGCAACTTTGTTGTTTGCTGCAACATAATTTAGCTTCATAGAAGTGGAACAGAATAATGCGGATAAATTCATTAGTTGAAATCGTATACATTGAGAGTTATTGATTGTTTCTGTTGCGGTGGATCAAATGTGACACCCTGCTTTTGAAAATAAGGAAGAAACATTTATAAAACATTGAACCTTGGTCGACGCATTCAGAGAATAGCCATCGTCCAGATTAGAGTAACCGAGTTGTCCATCACGACAAAGTCAATGTCCCTCAACAGCTAACCAGCGAAATTCAGTGCCCTGTTCTGCCCGCCTTCACGAAGTGTCTCTAGCCAGCTGTTGCTATGACGGAACGTTTTTTGTCTATAAACGATGCCCTAATCGTCTAAGTTTGGCCCATTCAGAACTAGAGACGCCCCAAACATTGGGGAAACCAGCTGATGTCGGTTGCAAGGGCAAACACTAACTATTGTTGAGACGATGAACACGAGAAACATTTAATTTCACAAGTTTGAATTCGTCAGGAACTGGTTATTGACGCATCAGTAACTGGTTACCACGTCATCCCACTCAAATTGTTGGCAACAGAGGTCGCAATGACAGTCAACAAAATATTCGATAGGTAATCCGACTTTGTCAATGGCCATTGATTGTACGGATTGTTCCTCGTCCATCAACAATAGCTGATTTGTGAAACTCTTAGCCTTTTCTGCAACAACATCACAAGTTTATTATAGCACCCTATTCATGTATCATAATAAAATAAAGCCTAAAATCGCATATATTATTGATAGGATACGTTTACAACAGATAATCCATATAATATCGCAGTGAAGGATCCCTATAAATATGTTCAAACTTTTTATGATGAATAAAACACCTTCAATAAATCGAATGAAATTTTCGTTGCTTACGATTGGAAGCTTATATTCAAAAGATTTATTTAGTAACATACTTACTGACCAATGCAATTAATTGGACGTCGTAATTCTTTTATTGATTTATTATGTTAACCCTATTAGGCTGGCCACGAGACGTCTCGACGGAGTCCTGCGTTGATGCCGTTGTAGGTCTAATAAACCACGAATTTTCATCGACCAGTTGCTGATTGACCGTTAATTTTTAGGTAACTGAACTTCGGTCATCATATGTAGCATGAATCTCTTTTTGTTTACATGTAGTACAGTCAATCGATAAGATCCTGCAAAGGAAATTAGAGTAATAAGCCAGTTTTACTGGAACGTTTACCCCGCAACGTATCAGCCGGAGCGCGCTGTCATCAACACAACCTCTCACTTTAAACCCACCTCCCGTTATGACCGTGTCGTCATAATACGGCGCGGATACTGATGTGAAAGTTTGTAATTATGCTATTTGTAGACAAAGTACTACCAATTTTTGACATTTTATTAAACGATCATATTGATGATTATTGAATTGAGATTAGCTTGAAGAAGAGCAACTTATAATAGCCCATTGGAGAGATATGGGCGAGTATTAGTTTATGTAGGATTTAAACACCACGTGTGTCTAATAGAGTTAACAGAAATGTTCCCTCGACGCGCGGTATTCGACTCATTGTCGGAAAATTTGTGGAACTTTGCGTCTATGTGAATTTCGAACTGGAAGTAGTGACGACAGGATAGAATCTGTTCGAACTTAACCACGAGTTTATTCCCTTGGATTGTGCACACAAACGGCAGAACTTCCACCAATTTGACCTCAGTCCACCATACATTATATTTCCATCTTGTATGATGTTTACCGATCCGTCTTAAGAGGATAAGAATTAATTCCTCAGCCAAATTTTCATGATAACTATATCATTCTAGAAAAAAAGTTGGTTGTGATATTATTACTATGACAAAAATTATATTAAAATTGTTTAACAAAATTAAATGACTTCAAAGAACTCTGTGACGTCATAACAGGTGTTAGCCGTAGGAGTGTTGAAGCCCTAATCACTGAAGGACAACTAGGCTTAATTGATAGACTGTCGTATATATATCTAATGTCTTCTTGGTCGTAAAAGATAAATTGCATTGCTAGAGTAATGTTTTTTCTTCTTCATACACGATTGTGTCAGCTCAAATAATAATTTAATCTCAAATAATAATTTAGGAGCACGGTTTCAGTACTTTTCACTTCTGACAATAGTTGAGATATATTCAAATGATTACTAAAAAATCACACATTGATGAAATGTTATATATATGTACATATTGGGATGATATCCCCACTGGCATGCAATATTCATTCCCATTACTAAAACAGAGTATGATAATCTATACTTATCAATTTGTAAATTGAACCATACGAAGTTATATATCATCGTGTTTTGACATCGTGTTTACTAATGTGTAGCTCAGCTTGTAGTAAATCTTGACTTATTGTGTTCACGTATGCGTAGCAGCATTAATCAGAGTAAATCCTCCACGATTCTCTGATTGGAACTAATTATTTGATCTGTAATCAATTCGGCGATTGACTGCTTCAATCACGTTCGATTAACTGAGAAAGCATTAACAACATCTCTTTTTGAAGAGTTTTCACGTGTTTCTTTTACGTGAGAAAGTTAACCAAAGCATGTCAGTTCCCTTTACATGAAAATGTTAACCAAAGCTTGTCAGTTACCTTTACATGAAACCAATCCCTCCCTGCCCCTCTCAGAGAGCTGCCTTTTGCATAGAACGAAGACCTTCCTGCTCCTCTCAGAGAGTTGTTCTTTACATGGAACAAAGCCCTTCCTGTCCCTCTCAGAGAGCTGTCTATTACATGGAACGAAGCCCTTCCTATCCCTCTCAGAGAGCTATCCTTTACATGGAACAAAGCCTTTCCTGCCCGTCCGGGGGATCAGCTATTCGCAATCGAACGTAGCCCTACCTGCTTCTCTGGGAGAGCACTTCTTTGTATAGATTAAAGCCGCTCCTGCTCTCTCAGATTGCTGCATAAAGTAGTAGAACAAATCCCTTCCTGCCCCTCTGAGATATCGGTTCTTTGCAATAGAGCACTAACCTGGGCATGTGCTGCGTTAACATTGCTTTGGGAAGGCGGGGACGTGAGAAATAAGAGAACGAAAACAGGATGATCGTTTCATATTGTTATCGTCTGATGTCGTAGTTGCCTCAAAGCTTATGCTAGTTTGACACATTAACAAATCACTAATATACCGAGTGATCATTTTCATATGCGTAAACTGAAGTAACATCATTTGTGTGTAGCGTATGTCAGTCATTTCTCTCACGAACTATACATTATATATAGTTACGAACACACTGATTAGTTTTTGATGTGATAACTAGACTAACAGTCCGGAGCCGCTGTGACGGGAACTATTAGAAAGGAAATGAATGTTCGTATCAACCTCAAAGGGCCGCCTTGATTTTATTTCAAAACACTCGGTTGGTGCCGTGTTCCAGGGAAAGGCAATAGAGAATGCGTTGGTGTTTAATTTAATTTAATAGAATGATAGTCTCACATCAATTCGTCATGCGGAAAAAATAGTAGAAAAAATAAACATAGCTCAGGCATTGGGCGGTAAGTGCATGCGGTGCTGAAGACGATGCACAATAAACACGGTGTACGTTGTTGTAAAAATATGATGTATATCGTAATTTGCAAATGAACAGTCTTCTTATTGTTTTGTAATAGTGTGAGTGGGCTCCCTTGTGCGTTCCCAGCCTAACCTTGAGATGATGTGGGGCGCGCTGGGAGTCTTGGGATGTTCAGGCATTCATCTATGGCCAACTTAAGGCCCGTTGTTTGCAGGTTCATCTACAGTATCCTGGACATGCAACCCCACTCCTGGACAGCCTCCGCTGTTCAGAAACCGTCTCCAGTCGGTGAAAAAGGAGAGAGAGCGCCGAGGGAAGTCTCCCGCTATCCAAGGACCCCGGGCGGGTGTCGCCCAGACATGTGATGTGACCTGGAAGTGGAGAAATGTTCAAGCACGGTTCTGTGCCTGCCGAACCCAGAGGAAACACAGAGGAAGCCCAGAGGAGATTTTATTGGTTGCAAGCCCAGAGATGAAACGGCCCAGTTGTTACAAAGTTGCACGCATCGGAGCCCTTGCGCAAGTACAGAGGAGGAGCCCAGGTAGTAGCCTGGTCCCAGAAGCCAATCCCTGGAGGTATGCCCAGAGAAAGCCCTTGATTGTATCTTATCCCAGAGGTCTGTATCCCCGAGGTCCAAACCCAGCGGTTGGCAGGTGCAGAATTTGTGTTGGTTTGGCGGGGTTCACGACCTTCCTCTTGCACAGCTTGGGTAAGCCTTGCGCCATCGCTTACATTAGTGTTGCTTTCTCTGTGATTCTTATTCGGAAAACTAATTCTGGGTAACCCAATAATAAACCAAAAACGGCCATCACAGTAAGCCGTTCACAATTTCTTCTGCAGCATAAAATTATATCTTCCTATTGATGCAACCCCAGAACGACACACAAATAGTTATAAAGAGGTCTATCTTGAAATCGGTGCCATGTTTTTTCATAATAGGCCTCCTATTTTAAAATCGTCCCACTACTTTCAGAAAAGTCTACGGGTATATTTTGCACGCCCTATTTCACGATCGCCCTGGCTTCTACGATCACCAAAACAGCCCTGGAGATTGTTGGTTATGGTTTAGGATTATTAATGGTTTTTTAATAGGAATTGAATAAGGTAAGTATTAATGTAAGATTTAATTATAGGATTTATTTAATTGGCATATCCGCAAGAAATGTTAGCCTGGTACAACGCAGGTTGACTGTATGTGTACGATTTAATTATTTTTCAATAGTATACTTCTACAATTATTCATATGTTATTCTATTATTTAGTGTTGCAGGCTGCGCTGTTATTTCAATGGGTATTTATTGCTCAAAAAAATAATTTTTTCACGGTTTTATTTAATGATGTAGATACCGTTGTGATAGGGCTTCAACTTGCTTGCATTGCTCGATCATTAACATTGTTAGGTGTGTTGACCAAATACGTATTGTTGAAATGTAGTCATATGTAGGTTCATGGTTAGAATAGAGCTTAAGCTATAGTATGGGATTAAATAGAGCCGCTATTGCAATTGTATGTATACACATCGTTATTTATGATACAAATAGAAGGCGCTGCACCTATACGTTCACGTATTTTCAATCCGTATGACTGTGGACAATGAAGCATATATGTTCATGTTTATATTTATTTACCAACTAAACGAATGTATTATACATTCTCAATAAATTTTGATGTTATTGTATGATATATAGTCATTATTTTATGCGATACACATATCAAATCTCTCCACACGACTCTATTTTACGTAGCTTTTTTAATATCACACACCAAATTCACACATACACGCTTTTTCTATACTCATATGCAGGGCCGGTGCCGGCACTATGTAGGCATATACGAGGTCGAATTTCGGCACCTGGCCGGCACCATT